>VCJN01000302.1:0-28934 GCA_006384855.1 Tetraselmis striata | reverse complement strand
TTGTAACCATGCCGTCGAAGACGACGCGCTTGAGGCGCAAGCGTTTCTCAAACTCGCTGTCTGGCCAGTTTACCAACGCATGCCACAGCGGCGACTTCTCCCAACCAACAGTAGGGATGAGCACGCCCCTCTCGCGCCAAGGCAACTTCATAGCCCAATCGTACATTACTGGGTTTTTCCCTAGGGAGCCATAAACCGCGATAGACTCACCGTCACCCAACTGGGCGATAAGCGAGGGAATTATCACCACTTGTGGGATGGGCGCGACCTTGCCTTCGTCCCTGCTTTGTTGGACGAGAGCAGCACCGCCGAAAACCGAGCAGCAAGGCAAAAAGCCCCACGCGGGAAGCCCCGAGCAGCGTCACGAGGCACATCGTCAGGTTCATGCGACATTATGTGTCTGGATCTTCTCGCTGAATATGCGTCAAACCCGTTGCCACAGTACGGTGTGGGTGTCCCCGCGGGGGTGGTGGCCGGGTTGCACATTATGATACAATTACGCACCCGAGTATTTCCCACTGCCCGCCGATTGGCCCGGATTCATGCCATGCCTGAGCGGTTCCTTGAACACTGCCCTGCATGTGGCGGAGGTGAATCTGAGACTATCGAACATATGTTGGTGGAGTGCCCGCGGTGGGGGTATCACCGTCATAATTTTGGGTTGTCAGTTCCGGAGTTTGATCTAAACTAGCTTATGGGGTTTCCCTCCTTGACCTAACCGCTTTTTAGCTACAAGTGCTGCTCAGTGGTACGGGAACTAGGCATCTGTTGTTGCGCCCTTTTTGGGTGCAGCACGAGTAGACATAAAAGCAGCCAGAACAGCTGAGCCTGCCATCTTCCAGTTTTCGCTGCGTTCCACGCCGCGATGTAAAAACTGTCTCGTAACCAGTTGCGAGCAAGGTCACCCCAGGTTGTTCAAGACCACACCCGGCTCGCCATCCGAGTGTGATATTCTCGTCCGTACGTCCGTGCGTTACTATGTCAGATGGAGAAGAACCCGTCGCTGAGCCGACGCTAAAGTCGTTGCAAGCAGATGTGCGTGCATTGGCTACGGCTGTAGCTCAGTTGACGGCTCGTGAGCGTGTTGTTGATGGAGAAGGGGCACATGGCTCTCGCTCCGGGCAGCGCATCGCGGGACAACCGACAGGCAGCGGGGGAGCCGCAGAGCGCCCCGACTTGCTAGAGCTAGCCCAGAGCGGCCGTGTCGGAGCAAAATCCGTGAGTGCCGAGGATGGCTACCTCGCGGTGCCATAATTACTGCATAGAGCAGAGTCTGGTTATGAGGCCGTTCGACCGGTCAGCCGAGTGCCTGGACTCTTTCCCTTGAGCACCGACCTAACGAACGAGTACCTCAAGCAGGATGACCAGCGTCTGCCGGCCCAGGAGGAGTATTTGTGGATGTCGTGTTTCGGGGCCCACATGGCCGCGCTTTTCGTGGCTCTCGACGAGCTACTGCCCTACGTCCCTGCCACCAACCAGGACTTCACTCCCTACCTCGCGAGAGCTCGGAACCACGCCGAGGCCATCGACAAGGCGTTTCGGTTTCGTTTGGCCTTCCTGCGGAGGCTAAATGAGATCAAGCGTGTGCACGGTGACCAAGGTGTTCTGGATGTGCTGCGAGCCCAGCATTTTCAGCCTGCTTCGGAGCATCTGGGTTCCGCGATCTTTGGGGACCTCATGCGGGACTACGAGCGCCGTGTCTTCGAGGCGACCGTTGCCAGCAGCGCGAAAGCAACCGCTACTGCTCGAGTGGCGGCTGCAGCTCCCGGTCGCGGGCGTGGGCGTGGGCGAGGACGTGGCGGTGGACGTGGGCGTGGCCGCGGAGGTGAGCACGATTGACGGTGTGGGGCGCCTTTCGTCGGAGCTGCTGGAGCTTTGCGAGGCCACCTTTCGGTGACCGCCGCAAGACGCACCCTTGCAGCTCAACGGCGAGATGAGCGCCCCGTGTTAGGACCTGATCCCCCCACTTTACAGACTTCCTTTAGACCTTCCTCGGTGCGGCGCTTCTCGCAGCTACATCCGAGTGCGGCTCAACCATCCGCACACCTGCACATGGCGGCTCAACTAACCGCCTCCCATACCATTCCACCACTGCGTCCGTCGGTTGTTACACTACGTGTTACAACTGGTTCGCAACGACCAAGTTTCGCGCGGGTACGTTACGCGCGAGACAGGCGCTACAAGCGCGAAGGGCGCGCAGGGCGGCCCTCTTACCTGAACCTAGCCCCGCAAACCCGTACCGATGCTACTGCAAACCCGTCCAGCAGCTACCGGCCAACCGCCGGGAACCTAACTGTTGCTGCCGAGTACTTTGCGAACAGTAGTCGTACCGGTGGAACTCTGTCAGTAAAACGACGCACTTACGTAATTGACGAGCCCGAAGCTGTCGCTCCCTGGGCTGCTTCATTGCGAGCTCGGCTGCAGGACGCGTTCGGCTCAGACGAGCTGGGCCAGCGGACGCTCGACCTACTCTCCAGCTCCCTCAGCGCTCAGACACTCAAGAGCTATGCCGGTCGGCTGTCTCAGTTCGCGGAGTTCTGCCACGACTCCGAGAACATCAGCCCGCTGGAGGCGACTACTGCGACTGTCGTTCGGTACGTTGCCTGGATCGGCGAGCGAGGGCACATCGCCGCTAATAAGTCACTGCAACCTTACCTGTCTGCGATCAACACGTTCTTCGAGCTGCACAACCTCGACCCAATCGCCAAGGACAGCATGCACTTAACTTCAGCAAGGCGTGGGCTGATGCTGCGTCAGCGCCGACTGGACGCTGCCCCTTTGCGTGTCCCTCTGCCTGCGGATGTGGCTTACCGCTTCGTCACAAAGGCCGAGCTGATTGTGTCTGCTCCTTACCCAGAGTACCACCACAACTTCCGGGCCCTCCTGACCTCGGTTGTCAACTTTATGTTCTTTGCCATAGGCCTTACTGGCGTGTCCTGTCGAGTGCAAGACGTGCATGTCGACGACTACAACATCACCCTGCAAGTGTACCGCGAGAAGGGTCGCGCTGGCCGACGGGGACCCGACGACCTGCGCGTACTTCTCCTTCCGGTGTCCGAGCACCCTCGAGTGGCACGTCTCTTGCACCACTTCATCGACAACGTCCAATCTGTCCCCCTGGTTATTGTTGGCTTGGCTACATCAAACTTCTGGGCTGTCACTGCGGCCGAGCAGTCAAAACCTTGGACTGCGGCTACAATGTCAGACTGGCTGTCTGCAGCCATCAGTCTAGTCAACGCTGCCCCCCCTGCTGGCACTTCTTGGACTTCACACAGTCTTCGCAAGGGCGCAGCTTCTGCAGCTAACGCCATCGGAGTACCATTGTCCCACATTCGCTACCAAGGCGGTTGGGCCACTAACTCTGACGTCGTTCTGGATTACATCGACCCCAACGTTCTTCCTTCACCTGGCGCATGGTTCTTCTTTGGACACATCGCCCCCCTCCGCCACTTCCAAGTCCAACAGGACTCCGCAGCGGTGGCCTTCCCAGTGCCTCCTTCATGACTTGGCGCTACCTCTTCTCCGTCAATCCACCGCTCTATCTCTCCGTTCGCTCAAGACTGGCAAAACCAGACTCAACTTTGAAATGATCTAAACTAGTTTATGGGGTTTCCCTCCTTGACCTAACCGCTTTTTAGCTACAAGTGCTGCTCAGTGGTACGGGAACTAGGCATCTGTTGTTGCGCCCTTTTTGGGTGCAGCACGAGTAGACATAAAAGCAGCCAGAACAGCTGAGCCTGCCATCTTCCAGTTTTCGCTGCGTTCCACGCAGCGCCCCCCCTGACTCCGTTTTCCCTCCACGCTTTCGCTAAACCATCCTGCCAATTTCGGCTCTTGACCGTGTAAAACGGCCTGCGCGACCTTTTTGGCAAAACCAGACTCAACTTTGAAACAGGGATTTTATTAGTAGTCAGGTTCTTGCGTCAGCACCTGAGGACTAAACTGCCTTTATTTTGGGCGGGGTCCCCCCCTCCCTTCACGGCGCCCTGGATTTTACTGGGAATGGGAAATTTTTCCAGCTATGGCGTCGGGCCCTCCCTCACATTGCCTTTTTTGTTGCACATGTATCGCACTCCCGAAATGCTTTGCTCCGCGGGTTGGGGCTTGCCCCAACTCGCATTACTCGAATGGGCCGACGCCCAAACGGGTAGGGCGGACCTTTCGTGGTCAGTGCCGGGTATTTTGATGGCAGTGTTTTAGACGGTGATCCAACAGTGTTGGAAATTCCGTCACTGGCCTTCCATTAGTCTTGCAGAATGCTTCGGCAATTTGCTTGATGACTATAACGGAGCGTCGCCTACCCAGGGCTTTCCGTAACTGGATTGCTGCCTAAACGGCCGTCGTAGAGACGCTGCAAGGGTTTCACTGGTGCCAGTCCTGTCCCGGGGGCGAAAAAACGATGGGGTTTCCTCCAGGGTTGTGCCGAACTCATCAGTTCAGTTCGGGGTAGTTCGGGAGTTCGGGCGGAAACCGAACTGAACCGCCCGAATTCAGTTCGGACTGAACTGCCTCGGTAATCGCCCGAATTTGGGGGGTCTCCGAACTACACCGTAACTCAACAGATATGACCCCAACGAGTTACCGCAGCGTCCGTACATGCAGATAAGGTGTTCCACGTTGAGAAATTGGCCGCGCACGCCCCAGAACCCCTCCAGGTAAGGTGCTTTCCATTCATTCTCTTGACGCTCTCCCTGTAACCAAAAAGATAAGGTGCACCAGCCGCCATCCTTCAGCACACAACACTTCCACACTCAAACCTGAACTAGGTCCACTGTCAATCTGATATAGAGTCGCCGCCCATCAGTACTCATCATGAACGCGGCGATGAGGTAATGGACGACGTAGACGAGTCGAGGGTCGAGGAGGACGCTGTCGTGGAGGAGGAGCTGCATGCCGCCAGCGACGATGCCGGCGCGCAGGCAACCGCCGACGTTACTCCCCTTGTAATGCGGCGGCACCCCCCTCGCGTGCCTAGCACCGCCGCTTCGCGTGCCCGAAGCAAGGCAGCTCACCCTGCCTGACTGTGGGGGCAAGGCACTCGATGAGCAGCTCACCCTGCAGCATGAACTTGTGGAGGAGTGGCAAGAGACAGCCAACGACACCGCGCGCTTCAACATATGATGCGCCGTATAGATGACCTAGATGATTGGCCGTCAGGCCGGGAGGGCAAGGGGCGTAGACACCAACACCTGTAATATTTTCATTTCCTTTATACAACATGTTGCCACTGCATTTTAGCCATTGCACCAGCTAGTTCTAGGCATACTCATACCGCAGTTCGGTGGCAGTTCAGCGGCAGTTCGGTGGCAGTTCAGACTGAACTCAGTTCGGTTCGGGCAGTTCGGACAGTTCAGTTGTTCGTTTCAGTCCGAACTGCGGTTCAGTTCAGTCTGAACTGTAGTCGGCCGAACTCCCTGAATTCAGTTCGGTCCGAACCGAACTTGCCCAAAGTGAGTTCGGCACAACCCTGGTTTCCTCCTTTCCTAACCGTCTTATTTCCGGCTACACGTTCTTGGCGGGGTCGCGGCCGCGCGCGCGGCACGTGATGGTGCTCCCGCGCCTGCGTCGCGTCGCTCGTAGGCATGTGTTGCTATAACCCGAGTCATTGGCTGCAAGCGTCCTAGCCGCGGTTGATAGCCTACCCCGGGGCGGTGGCCCCTTTGGTTCTTGGCAGCTTGGCGACTTCGTGGTTCCCTTGGCTCCTCCTTGGTTCTTGGCTCCCTGGCCTCCTACTCGACCTTGGTTTCATGCTTATGTCTCTCTTTTGCTAGCAACCTTTCATAGTTGATGTTAGTTCTGTTTGTAGTGCGCATTTGTTAAAGCCAATAATAGACATGTGCTGCTGAGTGGTACGGATTACTAGATCACAAGTCGCTGCGCCCATTCGGGTGCACCACTAGACATAAAAGCAGCCGTAACAACTAAGCCTGCCATCCTGCAGTTTCTCTGTGTTAAACACACCGACTATCTGTTCCGTAACGACCTGTTGCGGGCAAGGTCACAGGTTGTTTCAAGACTACACCCGGCTCACCGTCCGTGTGTGTAATTCTCATCCGCACGTCCGTTCGTCACCGTCCACGCAAGATGGAGAAGACCCCGTCGCCGAGCCGACGCTCGAATCGTTGCAAGCAAACATGCATGTCCAACCTACATTGCTGCTCGAGTTCGCATCGTAGTTGGCCAATTTGACGGCTCGCGAACGTGATGTCGGTGGGGACGGAGTACATAGCTTTGGCTCCGGGCAACACGTCGCCGGACACCCGACAGGCAGTAAGGGGGTGCAGTTAGCCCCGATTTGCTAGAGCTAGCCCAGAGCGGCCGTGCGGAGCGAAATCCGCGAGTGACGAGGACGACTACCTCGCGGAGTCAAAGCTACTGCAATGAGCAGAGCCGCTTGGGTACGAGGACGCTCGGCCGGTCAGCGGAGTGCATGGACTTTTCCCTTTGCTCACCGACCTCACGAACGATTACCTCATTACACAAGATGACCGGCGTTTGCCGGCCCATGAGAAGTACATTTGGATGATGACGTGTTTTGTGGCTCACACATATGCTCTCTTCGTGGTTGTCGACGAGCTGCTACCCTACGTCCCAACTGCTAATCAAGACTTCACCTCCTCCCTACCTCGCGCGCGCCCGGAATCGCGCTGAGGCCATTGACATGGCGTTTCACTTTCGTCTAGCCTTCCCGCGGAGACTGAACGAGATCAAGCGCGTGCACGGTAACCAAGGATTGCTGGACGTACTCGTCCGAGCTCATCACTTTCAGCCTGCAACTAAGCATTTGGGGTCTGCGGTCTTCGGTGACCTGATGCGCGGCTACAATCGTCGAGTCTTCGAAGCGACAGTCGCCAACGACGCGCGCGAAGGCTACCGCAACTGCTCGGGTTGCGGCGACGCTCGCATGTCGCGGGGGTGGACGTGGACACGGTGGCGGTCGAGGGCGTGGTTGCGAAGGTGAGCACGAGTGGCGGTGTGTGCGGAGGCTTTTCATCGGAGCTGCTGGCGCTCTACGAGGTCACCTTTCGGTGACCGCCGCACAACGAACCCTATTTAGCAGCTCAACCCATGTCTGGACCGGATCCCTATACCATACAGACTTTATTTAGACCTTGTTCGGTGCGTCGATCGTCGTTCTTACAGCAACAGCCGAGTGCGGCTCAACCATCCGCACGCCTGGACATGGGGGTTCGAAAAACCGCCTCCCGTACCATCTTGTCACTGCGTCCGTCGGTTCTTACTCTACAGTCATGTCCCAATTGGTTCGCAACGACCATCTTTCGCGCATGTACGTTACGCACGAGACATGCACTGCTACGAGCGCGACGGGCGTGCGTGGGGGGCCCTCCTTTTTGAACATTTAGTGCCCCCCAAACCCAAACTTGTGTCCCGTCTAACCCGTCCAGAAATTACCGACCAACTGCCAGCAACTTAACCTCGTGTTTCTCCGTTGCAGCATCGCACATACGTAATTGACAAGCCCGGCCTTGTTGGCTGCCTTGCCACCGGTGAGCAGATCCCTGACCTTTTGCATGCGGCTCTTCTCTGCCGCAGTGTCATGCTTCACCGCGCCGAGGGCTGCCTTGCTCTTATTGCTGACTTCAGTGCGTTGTGAGACCCGCGCGCATCGCGGTAGTGGTTGCTTGCTTCAACTCCTGGCTCATCCACTTCTTGTTCGCCCTCAGCCCTGACTTTGCGCGGCGGATGGTCTTGTCCTCCTCGCCGGTGAGAACAACTGCCTCCGCGCCGTTTGGAGTCCTCTGCGCGTTCCGCGGCTGGGTCTCAGGGGGTGGAAGCTTAGCAGCTGTCGAGCGTTGCAACTTTGGCACGCGTATACCCGCATAACATCATTCCTTTAATATGAACAACTTTCTTTGATGATCTGAATTTAGGGCCATCCCCATTCGCCAATGTTTGATAGCACAATCCTTGAGTTGCTCCCCTGCATATATGAGGACAACATGTTGGGTACCCGACAGACGGCCAAGCAGGTTGGGGTTCGCAATGTGCCGGCGCAAAGTCTCTTTGGGTACGTGAAATTGGCCAGCTGCTTGCCATGCAGTCAGCATGTCCTTCTTGTTATTTGATATCTGGAATGCATGGTAGGCCTTCAGCGCCTCATCTTCGATGGCGTCGTTGGCGCTTCACTTGCGCTTAGCGGGGATCTCCGACGATGCTTGCGCTACTTCATCTCTCTACTTTGCCATGATGCGGGAGTGGCTTGCGGTCACCACCACCACCAGGACGAGTTGGAGGGCGACTCGTCCGCCAACTCGTCCAGCCGCCATCCCCGCCCAGCCTAACCGAGAGCATTGCTCGTGCATGACATGCGGAATTGCGTGAATAACGTGACGAGCGCAGAGGCATTTGTTGCCGGGCGTGGTGGTTCCCTTCACCATCATCCCAACCCCAACCGCGAGGGCGCGACGCTGAAGAGCCGCTCGCAAACAAGGGCCATATAGCCAACATGTTGGTCGAGGCGGTGGATATCTCCCCCCGTCACGAAAGCTGCGGGTGATACGCGCCAAAAGGGCACCGAACGGTAACTATCGTCGTTCGTATCTCGCTCGGCTCGCGCGCGTGGGTCGGCGCTACACCCGCTTATGTCGATGATCGCGAACGCTGCCCGTCGCCCACATCGCCGTGTCCCTCCGACCACCGCACTGCCGCACAACCCTCCCTTGCCTTGTTAGGCACTGCTAGAGTGGCCTCGGTGGTGCGCTGGGTGACGGAGAGGGGAGCTTTAGTCGCGCTGAGCGCGACCGCCTGTTGCGGTAAAAGATTTGAACTTTGAAGTTACACAAGTATATCGCGCTGACTGACTTCCGCCTTCAGCGCGTTAGTAACCTCCGCATATGTGGCATGCGCCCGCCGCTCTTTTAGGATAGCCTAGGACACACATAGCCGCATGGTTGTTGACAGTAGTCGTGCCAATGCTGAAACCCTATCTAGTGGCCGTGGCTAGCCTTGCCCCGAGCGGGTGACCCATAATTTGGATGACCCGTGATGGGGGAATTCCTTGCCATATGTGTTGCCGGAGCGGTACGGGTTACTAGTTCACCTGTCAAATAATGTGCCTCTTCGTGTGCATCACGAGCAGACAACGCAGCCGTAACAGCTAAGCCTTCCATCTTCCAGTTTTGCTTTGTTCCACACGCACAATAACGCCGGGAATGGAACATGATTCAGCGTAAACGGTACAAGTTTAGGGGGCTACAAATTGTCCCGTTATTTCGGTACAAAATCCGAGCGTTTAACCCTGTGCAGTTTTAAAGGGTTTCAACCAATTCGCATACACTTGCATAAAGTACATGCAAACCAAATGATGGCGTGGTGGGGCACCAGTAGTCGTCGCTATCTAAACTTGGTTGGTGCATAGTGCGGCGGGCAGTTGTCTGTTTCCCCCACCTAATCAAACTGATCTTGGTCCATTAATATGACCGACCCCGGGGGGGGGGGGGCGGCGGCGGGGGCAGAATGCTGCTTGGGCGTTGCTTTGCAGGTTATGGACGACCTAGCCGCTACAATGGAGCGGGCGAAGGCCGTTGTTGTCGCGAACGATGGGACGTTCGGTATAGGCTAGAGGTTGTTGGGCTGACAATGGGTTATATCGGGCATGTGGTCGGGCATCCCACTTCCTCGCGTGGTGCCGCCCCGTTCGACCCTGTGCCTTTAGGAGAGTCGTTCATGGGGTCTATCATGCAGCCCCACTCGTCTTTGGCAAAAGTAGTGGCGTCGGAATCGGCTGCCGAAGGCAGCCACGGTCGGCAAGGAAGCGTACAACTTGAGCATGTAGTCGTTAGAGTAGGGGGCGATGGGGGCCGTCGAACACGCTGCCCAAGGCGCACTTGCTATCGGGCACTGGTTTCTTGCCGAAGACGGTCACACCAGCTATGCCGACTAGCTTGAAGCTGTCAAGGCGGCAATATCTGGCATCTCGACTAAATAATGGCGGTACCTGCATACCTCAGGGGATACTAAGGTGCGCAACACCCCCATACCCGCCCGCCCGCCTTCCTACACATTGTAGCCTTCCGCTTTGCAATCAATGGGATGAAAACAACCAGTCGGAAACAAGCCAGTTGTGATAGGGATGGGGCCCCGTGGACCACCCCGCCTAAGACGCAGCCAGAACCACGTGAAATTGCGCAGTAGCTTCCTTCCGATGACGGCCACATCGAATATTTGGAAGTTTTTGGGCAGCGGCTTTCTTCCGAGTGAGATAAAGGCACATAAGTCGGCACCGCCGAGGCTTGCCTTTCATCCGCCAAGCTGTAAAGTCGCGCACAAAGCCTCCATCCACACTAGCGGCTCCTCGCTGGCTTGACACGCCTTACGCTTCGGCCGACGCTGAAAGTCGGCCTCGGCCTTGCTTGGCGTCGGCTGCAGTCGTTAGACGATGCTGCTTCCGAGCACGCACGAATGCATCCGGTTATGCTTGAACGGCAGCATGTCGCCACCCGTAATGCCCTAGCAAAGCACCCATATTTCAGCAACGGCTTGAAATATTAAATATAATCGCGGACGCTGACACATAGCAGAAACGCCCCTTCTCGTTGGTCTTTTTGAGAGCAGCAACTCTGCAGCCTTGCTCTGCGGCGCCGTAGTATCTTCCTTTGGGGTAGTGGCTCATGTGCCACATGGCGACAAGATTAGCAAGCCGTAGAAATACAAAGGCGCACAACAACATTATATCGCAGTAAGGTCATCCACCTTGGCGAATAGCGTCCCTATTTTGAGGCCGGCTGCGACTCGTTGGCTGCAAGGCGAGGGGGTGCGTCGCTCGTGCCAGGTTGTGCAGTCCGGGGCTGTGGATGGAAGGTGAGATGGCGACATGATTAGCAAGCCGAAAAACTACAAAGGTGCACCACAACATTAAATCGCGGCCGCCCACCTTGGCGACTGGCGTCGCCTCTTTCGAGGCCGGCTGCGACTCATCGGCAGCGGGGGCAGCGGGTGCGTAGCTCATGCCAGCAATCCGGTGGGGGGGCGGGGGGGGGGATTCGAACGCGCGATGGCGACATAATTAGCAAGCCGAAAACGAAAAAAAGCTCAATATAGCCTTACATCGCAGCAAGGCCGCCCATCTTGCGACTGGCGTCGCGTCTTTTGAGGCCGGCTCCGACTCGTCGGCAGCAAGGCGAGGGGGTGTGTCGCTCGTGTAGCTTGCTTGGCAGTAGGGGCGGGTGTACGTGGGTCGAACGTGCGATGGCGACATAATTAGCAAGCCGTAAAATGCAAAGGTGCACTACAGCATTATGTCGCAGCAAGGTCACCCACCTTGGCGATTAGCGTCGCCTCTTTTGAGGCCGGCGCTGCAACAAGGCCGCCCCCCTTCAGGATTACTGCGTTTTCCCTCCTCGCTGATGACCTCTCGTCCTCTCTGCCAATTTCGGCTCTTGAAAGTGTAAGACAGACTGCGTTATCGTTTTTGGCAAAACTAAATTCAACTTTGAAACAGCCAATCAGCGATCGAGTACTGCACGTAGAACAGTCGACCTCGCGAATTTCTATAAAGAGGAAAGTACTGTTCTTTATGATCCAGTCATGATCCAGTCATCATGAGTGTGCCAACTCATCGCATTTATACGGCGTTTTATACATACAGGGCTTTCAGTATGTGCTTTTCGGGATTCCGGTTTATTCGTGAGTTGTCTTTTTTTCTTTTTTTCCCCGCCCCCGGGACAGAGTTGTCTGTAGTTAGAACGAGAATTCTAACATCATCGGTCTGACCTCACCATCTAGGGATTAACACTGCTACAGGTACAAGAAGGATTAAAAGCAATGCTGGTGCAATTAATGGATAGCAATGCTGCGAGTATGAGAGTCGTGGCCGTCGAACCCATCAGTAGTTCCAGGGTTTGGTTTTATTTTAAAATATAGCTTATATTGAAATAAAGCGTCTGCTAGAGGTGAAGATCGAAAGTACTGTGGAAGGAAAAAGGCAGTACATTAAGCAGAACTAACTCAGCGTCGGCCGTCGGGCACAGGTAGTTGTTCCGCCGCCGTTCCGGCGCCTGCGTACGAGATCGGCCGCGCCGCCCAAGCGACCAAGGCACAGATACTGCATGTCAGCACTTCTTTCCATTCTAAACCTCACCGCCCCCAACGCCGCATTCACAGGTAATATCGCTGACACACAACCTACGCTCCGACTTCCTGGTAAGGGCGTGGCTCCTTGGTCGCTTTCTTGTCTTTGTGTGCCCTTCAGCGTATCGCCTTGCCCGAACTGTGTCGCCGCGCCCGCGTCCTCGCGCTGCAGCCTGTCGTATCTGCTTATAGGGTTCGGCTCCGCTACGGCGGCGCTGCGCTGTTTCGGGTCTCTGACTCGGCCGGCTCCTGACTCCCACCACCCAGATTGCAATATCAAAGCTCTCTCATCTTCAGCCACCATCATGAACTCGGAGACCGTGCGCGTATCGCTGGACAGCCAGGCGGGAGTGCAGAGCCAGATGACAGGCGCCGTTGATTTCGACAGCTGCAGCAGCGGGGAGTCCTCCCCTACGGGCGCCGACACCGCCGCCTTTAACAACCGCTCTAGCGTGGACGAGCTGCGCTGCTACGGCGCTGCGAACATCTCGGCTGGCGCCACTCTCACCGAGCCCGCCGAATTCGAGCTGTGCTTTGGCGTTGCGGCAAACTCGCTGCCCGTGAAGCGCACCGGTAGCTGCACCAACCTGCAGTGCTGGGGACAGTAGGCGGCACCACCACGCCGAGCCCTCGGCCGGACAACGAATACTTTGCCGAGCGTTGACGCACCAGCCCAGCAGACAGCGTACTTCATTCCCTACTCTACAGTTTAAATCTTGGGCTAGGTTTCGCGGGCAATGTGCCCAGCGGAAAACAAGCCAGTGGGTGTGTTCGAGAGATACAGAAGCTGCTTCACCGGCGATGGTGGCCGAACAACTCCTCCTCCTCGAACGCGTTTCTCTGAGCGGACGCTCAGTAGTTTTGAAATGTTGAGCACTCGCGTGTTTGTGAGTGCGTATCATTTGTTCTGTACGCATAGCCAAGTAGTGCTGGTCTGCGTACTAGTTGAATAGGTTGCAGTTGGTTTTGGCAGTTGTTTTAATTATTGCACACCGATTGTGAGACAGCTGTTCCTGCGCGCACCTTTGACAGCACCGTGCCTGTGTTGCCGGCACGTATGCGTGTAGAGCAGGACTAGTGACACTTGGCGGCTGCAGCGAGCATGCCTGGCCACTGGCAGCAATACCTTGATACAAGCAGCCCTGACAAACGCATCCCCTAGCTCGTGTGGGATCAATCCACACGTGGACCCTAACTGTTTCCTTACGAGTGGTGTAAGTGCTGCTATAAGCACAGGCGTGCAGGAATCCTAACAGTGATTGCCCGTCAACCCAACACAATTACACAAAGGTCCTCGTGAATAAGGGCAAAATCCGGTTGTTATCTCAGTATGCACTGAATATTGCAGTACCGGTATGCTAAGCCCCAGCGTGGGGGTCCGTGACACCTAGCCGCAAAGACAATGCAGTGAGCAAATCAGGCGGATAGTCAAGACTTACCTTGCTGGTAGGGATCCTTCAGTAGGGATGTAGTAGGTATGGCGCAGCCAGTACGCCGTGCACATGGAAAGGCAGATGTCTGTCTGATTACGTCACCCGCACCAGGCAGCCGCAGGATGGCCAATGACTGTACCCTTTACAGCACTGCAAAGCAATGTCTCTCGCACCTCTGGGCTCGCATGACAGTCTGATTGTTTACACCATAAAACCACTAAATGCTTTCTGCACCAAGCTGTTACATCCGAGAATCATCTGCGGCTACGTCGCCACGCCCTGAATGTGCACCTCGTGCCTACTGCTTAAAGTTGATGCTGTACCCGCCTGTGGCCGGGTCCTGCACAGTTTGGAAGTTGTCAAGTGAAAGCCCAAACTTGCCAAGCACCACGTTCCCTAGGTCTTTGAGCTTGCCCATCATTTCGTCTTTGAGCTTCTCCCGCCGCTCGTTCACGATCGGCTCCAGTCGAGAGGCTGTGGCTGCCGCCTCGCGGTTGCCAGGCTCCAGCTCAGCGACCTGCATGGCACATATGAATCAGCCTCAAAAGTAGGACTGGATCCGGCCAGTCAGGGGGCGTTGCAGGGACACCTAATTAGCTCCGGGGGCCAGGAGTATGGGAGGAAGGGAATTACCTTTTTGGCATCCAGCAGTGCATTTTCCATGTCGTCCGTCTTCTCGTAAGATGCACACCGGCGGAGCAACGCCTTCACGTAGTCTTCCTTCAGCTTCAGAGCGTGTGTGCAATCATCCACGGCATCCTGAAAGTGGCCCAGCAAAAATGGTGTCAGAGACTGATGCTGCCGGGTCCCAAATGCGAATTCCCATTTAGCCGTCCCAGCCCTAGAAGCGCACCTTCCAGAGTTCCATCTTCATCATGCATGCAGCGCGGTTGGCATAATACACGGCTGCCTCTGGTGCGTCCGGCGGAGCTGCGATGACCGCCTCAGTGTATTTTTGCTGCGGGCAGTGATGCATGCGGCAGTCAGGCGGATGCAAGGGGTTAAGTTGCAGGATGCTGCGGGCAGTGATGCATCAGGGAGCAGCCGCACCGATGCTTCATTGAAATGCTGCTGCCCAAACAGCCTGTTGCCTTCCTGCTTCAGAGCCTCAGCGGCCTTCAGCATCACCTGCAGAGAGCCGCGATGCTGCATCATGAACCCCCCCCCCCCCCCCCCACCCGGCTGCTGGAATGAGGAAAGCCAATGTTGCTCTGCAAATGGATGGGGGGAGCCACCTGCTTCTCTTCCTCGCTGAGCTCCGATACAGGCGTGACCTCTGGCGACGCGTCTACCACCTCCTCTTTTGCCTCAATTGACCTCGAGCACTCAAACTGCCCCCCTTCTGCTACACCGCCGTTGGCATCACTCCTTCCCTGGGGATTGCCGGCATCTGTGATGCATGGGGCTCCTATCTCACTTGATCCAGGTTCGGCCATGTTCACTACGAACTCCTCACCCCTGGCATGAGCGTCTGAGAGGGCAATTTCATCGCCGCTTGCCTCTGTTGCATGTCCAGAAGCCTGCTCAACATCTGCCTTACCCCTAGTGGGTCCGTCTGGCACAGTGCAGCCGGCACGTGTAGCTGTGCAAGTCTCTGGCTCTGAATCCGTGAATATTCCGTTGTCAGTGACTTCTACCACTGCATCCGGACCATCGTCATCTGAGCATGCATCGAAAAACTGTTCCTCCTCTTCCTGCTCTGGGCCGTCGCTTTGTGTCACTGTTGCCCGTACATCGGTAGAAGACTGGGGACCTAGCAGCTGTTTGCAATACAAGCGCAGCGTCTCAGAGGGTGCAAGGACAGCAATATCTGTACTTACCCACGTGCACTTATGCATGCACACTCTCACAGCTCGCAAAAGCGCAGAGCGGGACATACTTCCTCTTCTTCCTGCGCCACTTCTTCCGGAGGGAGCTCCTCTATCGTCACTGGCATTATCGTAGACCACTGCCACTAGCGTTTGACCACTCCAAATAGCAGTCGGGGTGATTCACGCAGCCAAAGCGCGCGACCTCGCAAGCTACTCGAAGTGACCGCCGGTCACTCACTCGACAATGGGGTCTTGTGTCTCTGGCGGCAGGAGCGTCCCGCCTGTTCGTCTCAAGGTTGCACCGGTCCTCGCGTCTGTTCGCGACAGCAGATCGCCTGCTCCGCTCACTCTGAAGTGCGTTGTCGTGTGCCACACCATGCAAGTCTCGCAGAGCACACGGTGAGACGGTGTCTCCGGTGTGGTGAAAGCTGAGCGTGTGGTGTGCTGCGGTACTTGCTATGGCGACCGTGACGATGTGCTGACGGGTTGCGCCAGGTACCTGTAAACTGTAAACCTGTAGCGACAGATCATCGTGCGATTGTCATCGACGTGCGTGAGATTCTCGTCGTGCTGACTGCCGATGTGGACATCCGGGGCTGTATGAATGCGAACATACCTTATACTGTAAACGGAATCTATACGGATTGATGTACTTGTGCCGCACCCCTGCTGGGGCCGCGGGCCCATACTGCCTGCGCTCATCGCGGCGGCCTCATCGTCGGGCGTTTATTTTTCAGCACGACGATAACCGCCCGCCGCAACAGCGAATACGGTACAGGGTACCTGTAGTCGCGCTCCCCGGGTCAAGGCGCGGCGTCATCAAATATCGTCAGTCCGACCGGCGGCGGGAGAATAATTCTGTCGCCCCTTGACCCACTCCAGCATTTCAACAACCTGTTGGCATAGGCATCTGACATACGAGCGGTCTCCTGGCACGCTACCTTCCCAGCAAGTACGCACATGTCATCTCTCCCTCAGCGCGGGTTGGGCGTGCATAGTGTGCTCCGTGGTGCTCTATCTCCGCGGTCGTCGGACTCGGCTCCACCCACTCGACAAAATGATATATTCATATTTAATATGCTGCGCACCGACTGTGCCGGCCTCAGCGGTTTCAGCCGTGCTGCGCGTGGGTATACAGTTACGCTTTGCTAACTAACCAGGTCTATGGTGCTGCCATTGATTGCTCTCCACCGTGCCACAGCTGCGCCCCCCCTTTTCGGCGCGGTGGGCGGCTGAGGGGGGAATTGTGGCCTCCACGCCGACGTGACCGGCGCGCACCTGTTCGAAATCGCGACTGCTTTCAAGTTCAACACACACTCGCGGGCTGTCGCCCATATCGCACGTCTATCCTATCGGCTATCCCCCTTTTTTCGACCACCTGGCAAGAGCTCAGTGCAAAGGGTGTTTGTCTTTGGTGTGCCCCCGACCTTCGCGCCACGTCACCACATCTAACGTCCATGGGAAGGAGTTAGCTCTCAATGTCTTCCCTTGCTGTAGGAGGTTGCCTACATTTGAGGAGTGCTGCAAAACGACACCGTGTGCAGAACTGAAAAACAGTCAGCTGCTGCCGCCTGTTCTCCCCCCCCCCCCCTCCCTCCCCCCCCCCCCCTCGCAAGCTCGCTCAACACTCCACGCTTGCCCTCCTGCCCAGTCCTCCCCACTTCCACGTACCCTAACAGGACACCATGCCCGGAAAGGAGGACCAGCCCTACCCGGAGTTGAGTGGCGACCGTGACCGCCCTCAGACTATCATCGCGCCCTCCATCCTGTCCTCCGACTTCGCACGCCTCGCAGAGGAGTGCAGCCGTATCATGAAGATGGGCGCGGATTGGCTGCACGTGGATGTCATGGTGAGTGCCCTGGCTGTATCGTTGGATAGTCGGTCTCCATGCGGCGCATCTATTGGCTCATAACACGTGACTGGCCGCACGCAGGACGGCCACTTCGTGCCGAACCTGACCCTGGGCCACCCCGTGGTCAAGTGCCTGCGGAAGCACACTACCGCCTTTCTGGACTGCCACATCATGGTGTCAAACCCTAGGCAGTGGATAAAGGTTTGCAACCCCTGGGCTGTTCCTTGTCTTGCAAAATATGGCAATGTGCTGTTTGCAAATCTGTTTATATCCAACCCTGTGCTTCCCAGGACTATGAGGCCGCGGGCGCCGACCAGCTGACATTTCACATTGAGGCGGTGGTGGGAGAGCCGGTGGCGGTGAATGGTCAGAAGGATCCGGACGTTATGGAGGTCATCCAGGAGATCAAGGAGGCGGGTATGTATGTGGGTGTTGCGCTGAAGCCAGCCACTCCTGCGGAGGCGCTCCTGCCCTACCTGGAGGACATCGACATGGTGCGTCCAGCTAGCGAGGCTCTACCCTCCCTGGGAGCACACACCTAGAGGTAGGCTGGCCGCCGTCTTGCAATGGCCTTGGAAATGACCCTGTGTTTGACAATTGCGCAGGCGCTTGTCATGTCTGTGGAGCCTGGCTTTGGCGGGCAGTCGTTCATGCCAACCACCATGAACAAGGTCAAGGTGCTGCGCCAGGCGTCGCCCAAGATCAACATCCAGGTTGATGGCGGCCTTGCGCCCAAAACCATCTCGCAGGCGGCGCAAGCGGGCGCCAACATCATTGTGGCCGGAAGCGCGGTGTTCGGCGCGCCCAGTCCTGCCGACGTCATGGTGGAGCTGCGCTCAGCGGTCGATGAGGCAGCAGCGCTCACAGTAGCCTGAATTGGCAGCGCGTATGGTACTCAATGAGTTTTTCCTGTGCTACCAACAATGGGCACCAAAATGTGCACGACTTCCATGTACCCTTTCCCATCCATTATGTATCAATTGCCGCACGCCCTGGTACATGTTTGTAACAAGCAATAAATTCCTGCTGCGGCTTGCCTAATCTTAGCAGCACCCCGGTCCATTGCCATCAAAAAGCGCACCACGTTTTCTGTGAGAATGTCAGTGATTGTACATGCTTACATTTGTAAATTACCGTGTTAATATCAACCAAAGTCCAGCAGACTGACAAGCCGCATCTCCGAGAAGCTTCAGGTTCCGGATGATTACCAGGCCTTCCTCATCCAGTGGCACTAGGCTGGCAATAGTCTCCCCAGTCGCACGCCGGATGCGCTGGTGCTCTATGTTCGAATTCACTTGTGTCATGATGTCGATGGCGTGCTGTCACAGGGGTGGGGGTGGAGCGGTGAGCATGGAACAAGGATCCCGGAAAACGGCACGTGAGGAGAAGGAAGAACACCGTGCCCTCGCGTGTCGGAATTGACATGCGGAGCATGAGGCAACACGGCAGATGATCGTTTTTTTTCGAACGGGGGGGGAGGGGGGGGGGGGGAGGGGCAGCGGTGGTGAGCCTGGTGATGGCTGTCAACACTTTCAGGCTGTGAAAAGAGGAAATCAGCCATGAAGGCAAAGCATACTACCTGCTGACGGAACATCTCCGCGTTTTCCGCAATGTCTGCCATCGCACAAATGACGCGAAGAGCACTGTTTGCAAAGCTCAAGTCGCTTCCAGCGCAGGATGTCAACATCAGCGGCACAGCACCAAGGGAAGCCAGCTTCCCACAAAGCTTGTCAATTTTCTCCTGTTTGTAGAAGTGCGCTGTGCGGATGAAATGCCAAAGGTATCGCCACGCCACCTCCACTTGAGAAAAAGGAGTGATATAACGATACAATCAAAGACAAGCTGCTGCCCTGGCAGCAGATGCCGTTCTTGGTACGCAGCATCCTAAGGATGCAACTTATGAATGGTTCGGACAGGACTGGATTCGCGGGACCCACCACTGGTGAAGTCAACCAGCATCTCCGTATCAGAGCTTTAATGGCGAGCTCAGGGCAGCCTAGTTCTGCCGTTGGTGCGCATTGGCAACTAACGACAGAAAGTCGCCGGTTGCTGGCCCGCCGGTTGGATAGAGACGCCCCGCTGCCCAGAGGCTGCCATACACAAAGCAGATATATCCTGAGCTGCACCTGCTTCAAACCACTAGTGGCGTCGCCGCTGCCGCTGCTGCTAGGGTCATCTGATGCGAAGATATACCCCAGCCGCTCTGTTAGCAGCGGGGAACTAGAGGCGCATTTCCTGATGGCAAGCACTGGAAGTGTCAGTCTCGTACAAGATGCAATTATAATTTTCAACGAAAAAGAATTGTAACCATTTTACCCACCCAAATCCATCTCTGCCCCCCGGCTCTGCCCTGCCATGCAAGCCCTACCTACCCGTACCCATGTCAGCACGGCCTAAAGGACCCTGGTATTCTCGGTGGAGGGCTGGATCACTGGATGGGTGCTGAGCGAGCAGGCCATTTACGCTCCCAAACGGCTCCACGGGCTCCAAGCATTGCTCCAAGCAGGGGGGGGGGGGGGGGATCGAGACGCGGTGGCTCTGCGGTTAAGACGTGCGGAACATTACTAAGGGGTACCCGGGTACCGTTAGCGAAGCTAACGATGATGCTGCCCCCGCGACGACCGCCGCGGGCTCGTCGTCGGACCAAGTAGACCAACAAGACGACGGGCAGCGCAATAAGACGACGCGAATCGTCGACGGCACCGAGGGGCGGGCGCAGATCTGGCCTTCCGAACAATAACGCGCGGCGGACCATCAGCCCCGAGCACTACTGGCCTTCTGCTGACACGCCTACATTCCCCACAAACGCTTGGAGGATACGGCATCGTCGCGACGCTATTCGCGCAAGGAACTAGCTCACCAGGCGTAGGTGGGGCTATACCTCATGTGCCTCTGGTGGCTTCGTACGAGGCTACCTCCGCGGTTGTCGCGAGTAGCAGCAATAATTCCCGCCCTGCAGGCACGGGTACCGGTCAGTCCGCCGGCCTAGGTCCGCCGTATGACTCGAATCCGCAGGTTACGCTGACAACCCTGCCCCCCCGGGTCTGACCTCAGTAGTCGCACCAGCTTGCGTTTGCCTCCGCTTCGGACATAGTCACGTAGGAACTACTGGCAGTAGTTGCCAGGGCTCGCTGCGAGGTTCAAGCGCGATGAGGGGGGCGGGGGGGGGGGGGGGGGGTTCACCGTCGGTTGATACCGTACTTTTTTTCCGCCCCCGGTTGATACGACCACATATAAAATATACTCGGTCACGCCTGGTCTTCGTCCAAGATATACCGGTACCCAGCCGCCGCTCCTGGTGCTTTGCGGTCTCTCACGCTGACTGGGCCTGAGCCTCTCTTGCTCCCGTGATTCCAACCTGACTCTGGCTCGAACTGTGCGTACTCCCGGCAGTGCGCTGCGGGCTGGGGGTGCGGCGCGCGATGGCGACGACGACCGCCGAGGGGCGGGCGAGCCGGAGACTGGGGGCGCCCACCCTACTGCTCGCCGGCGTTGCGCTTCTCGGGTGCCTGTCAGGCCTGACGGCAAAGGTGGGCTCGGCATCCACGTCCTGCGTTGGGAGCAACGCCTCTCGCACGCCGTTGTCAATGCATTCGTCACAGACTCAATACGAATTCCGATCGCGCGCACTGGTTCAATTTGGTGACAGCTCCAACCACTGCTTTACCCCTTTCCCCCTCTGACACAATCCACAACACGGAATCCAGATGCTTGATGAGGATCAGGCCAGCACCAGGCGCGAGCTTCGCTTCCTTCACACAGGTGCCCCCCCCCCCCCCCCCCCAAAGGTCAACCATCACTCAGCCTGTGCCAGCCCAGTAGCTAACTGTATCCCGCTGGGTGACGCTTATCGCCTCCAGACGGGCATAACCGGGTCGCAGACGGGCAGCGAGGCCCCGGCCGAGTGCTTGACCCCAGCCTGAAGGAGTTCACTGTCCCGTGGGAGTCGCGCTCTGAGCCGGAGTACTTCCAGTCCATTGAGTCGCGGTCCACAATGAACAGCCGTACGCGTTTAGAGGCGGAGCCAAATGATGTGCCGGTAGAGAAGACGGCAATGGCACCACTCGTGCCTAAGATTGAGGCGCAGGAATGCCTCAGCCACTTGGTGCGCGACTACAGCCCCGTCACGCGCTCCGCTAGCCGTAAGTACATCCCCCGCGCCTTCAACCTGCTGGAGCGGCAGTACACCTACAAGAGCGCCCGCATCCCGGAGGCCTTCAAGACCCCCTGCTTCAAGAAGTGTGCGCTGGTGGGCTCCTCTGGCGTCATGAAGTAAGTCTCTGGCCGGCTGCATGGACTGGCGCACCGCATTCGGAAACTGCACCATGGTATCGTGCCTATTGCGCCAGTCCACTAATCCTAATCCACGTGTCGACCTGCAATGCTCAGGGGGACAAAGTGGGGACCCATCATCGACTCGTACGATGCGGTGATTCGTTTGAACAACGCACCCACCTTCAAGCATGAGGAGGATGTGGGGCGCCGCACCACCGTAAGTGTCTCTCTAATTGCCGATACCTTGCGGGGCATTCAGTCCAGGGAGGTTTCTCTCCACAAGCGGCCACCCCCAGGAATGCCTAACCCCCCCCCCCCCCCCCCCCCCCCTCCCGCCCCGTTCCATTCTCTAGGTGCGCATCATGCACGACTTCCATATCAAGGAGCAGAACCTTGCTGAGCTGCTGCGCATGGATCCGGGCGGTTTCATTGCTGTGTGGCCGCCGGAAGACAAGCCAAAGGTGCGCCTGCCGCCAGTGTGTGCTGATCAAGGCTCGGCTTGGACCCCACTGCTGACATGCGGCTGGCAACTGGGCAGGGGCTGGGCGGCCCGGGCCCCAAGCCTGAAAAGACCAAGTACCTGGGCTACTGGCTGGAGTATGCCAACGCCACCATCATGCTTACACGCTTCTCTCGAGCGGTAGGACGCCCAGCTCACGACTGTCATATTTTGATGCCTGACGCTCTGGGAAGCGCCCATCCCATCCCCTGACGCACCCTGACACTCGCATGCGCCTGGATGCACAGGCCTTCTACGACTCGCACATGATGGCGAGGACGCACGTGGGACCCTTCCCCCCGCATGTGCCCTCCACCGGCTGGAACGCCTTCTACAGCGTTCTTCACTTTTGCCAGTGAGCCCCCTCCCACCTATCCACCCGCCCACTGTCCTGCATCCACGCTGTCTGGCGTCCACCATGTTGATTGGCCCCTACCACAGAGCATGCGCTGACGGCTGCTACCCTTGCTCCTGCAGGGAAATCCATGCTTATGGCCTGGCTTGGCAGCTCAGCGAGGAGAGCTTCAAGCGCGCGGGCCACAAGAAGATCGGGAAAGCGTACTACTGGTACAAGCACGAGAAGGGCAATGTGAACGAGGACGACTACTATTACAAGTGCGTGCTAACCCCAGCTGTGTCTGCTCCTGATTTAGGGGTCCTGCGGTAGTACTCATTCTGTGTATCATGTGAGTGCCAGGTAGTAGCTCGACATGTCCGACTGGGCGGGAACTCGCGAGGGCGGGTTTTGTGTAGTGGGGGGTAGTTGGGCGTCTGCCACATGGCCTGTACCCGTGGACTGAAATAGCTTCCCCGGGTCTGTGTGCGCTGTGGCAGTGACAAAGAATACGATAACTCCTACCACAGCTTTGAGAGGGAAAAAGAGTTCTTTGTGCGGCTGGGAGCATTGATGAAGATATACTTTCACTAGTTGGGCCCGGGCGCTCTCGCATAGCGTAGTGAGCCCCCTTAGATGCGGGCTTTAGCTGCGATGGAGGCATTGTATTGCCCGGCGCAGCATGGACAATACAATGCAGGCGTCACGCTGCGACTGATCGAGCTCTGCTGCATGCCAATCTGCCCAGTCGAAACATCAAGAACCCCAACAGTTTCCACGGGTTCGACAAGGAGAAGATTGGCATGCAGGCCCTGGCGACCTACTACAACGTGACCTTCTTCTAACAGCCGCATGCACATTGGCAGCAACCGCCCCTCATTTGGGTGTGGCGCCTCGAGATCTGGGTAGCGCAGCAGTGGAGGCTTAAGTTGAAAAGGAGTTGTAAATAATTATTTCCCCCTGTGTCCGCCACTCATATTCAGGGCAATCCATAGCATGCAGCTCAATCTGCAGCAGTGTGTTGGTGCGTTGACTACGACGGCGTCTGACCCGCGGTCTGCTCATCGGCGGCACCCTGGGAATCAGGGCTCTGGAACAAGGGAGCGTGCAGCTTGACCTTGCGGCTGCTCTTGAGCGTGGGTGCGCAGCGCGAGTCCTTCTCATCTGTGAGCGCCCACCGCGGGCGCAGGTCGACCCACTCCCCCTCCGCCGGGGCAGCCGCCTCTGCGGGCGGCTCCATCAGCCCCATCTGCATCCTGCCATTGCAAACAAGGAAGCCAGAGCCTCAGATTAGACTCGTCAAATATTTACTTGATTAAAGACAAGCTGAAGCAAGCAAAAAAAACCGTTACCCTAGCAGATCCCTTGAGGCGGTGGTGGGCGGGGCGTTTGGGATGATGCCGAGCCTCACCGCTCAATGCCAGCCCATGCCACCATGACCCCATTGTCGGTGCACAGCCTCGCGGGAGGGCACACTAGCTGCAGGCCGGCGTCCGCCGCGATGCTGCTCAGTGTCTCTCGCACGTACGTGTTGGAGGCCACTCCGCCTGCAACGACCAGAGTCTGGATCTGCGCCAGCAGTGGGTCGCAGCCACCAGGTGTCAGCCGCGTGCTGGTAAGCCGGTATTCACCCCGACCGTGCCGAAGCAAAGCACCCTGTGCCAGCAGGGGCGCGTAGAGCGCCAGCTCACCTCCGGGTACTCCTCTCGCGCCCATGCCGCGGCGCGCCGAGTTCGCTCAGCGAGGTGCCTGCACACGTTCCGCCACAAGATACAGATGCGCCGCTTGTGAGCAAGTGTCAATGTATCTACATATATGTGTATATATGTGTATATATATATATGTGTATATACATGTTATATATATGTATATACCTGCGCTAATGCGCCTGACAATTATTCCCTTGTGTCAACATGCATGCTTTCTCACAGACGCGACGGGCAGTTGCTTGAACAGACAGTATTGAATTCACATCACATATAACCGTGATGTCACAATACATGGAGACGAAACCTCCGAAACATGTTGGTAACACTGTGAGTAAAACAGCCCGGAAATCCGGACAGTGCACTACTACGAAATCCTTCATGGGGAGGATAGGTATACCAGAGGCAAGAAAGACATGAGTGCGGCCACCTGACTGCTGCGTACTGGAATGATGCGGCAATGTCGGCCCGGATCTGTCTGTTGGCCTCGCTTGGTTCTCCCACCAGCTCCTCGATAGCCAGCCTGTTTGGTTTGCGGGACCGACACACCATGAGACCTGGGGGCGGCTCTAAATGGAGCTTGGCCCGGACGCAGCTCCCGGCATCAGCAGCCCAGACCGTTAATAGACAGCGCCAGCATGATCAATGCTGACAGTAAAAGCAGTCGAAATGCCTTATATCAGATTAAACCTGTATAATGCCAAGGGACAAATGCTGGAAAATGGGCAGAGTTAGATTTAATGAAATTTGGTGGAGTGGTGTACGTATATACCTACTGATGACACAATGAATACTGTCGTTCTATATGCAACAAACTATAAAATTTCATCGAGTCGCCCCTAGAACCTATAGGGAGTGCATAGCAACGCGCAGCGGCTGACCTGACGCTTGTCTTCAGGCCAGCATAGGAGAAATCGCAGTTTGGCCGCTTCCGCAGAGGTATAGGGAACCTAAGGAGGTGGCATCGTGGGAGGGGGTGGCTGTCAGACAGCAGCTCAGGCAGCAGCAGGCAGGAACCAGCCAGCTTTCACTGATGGTGCAGCGCGTGTACTTGTAGGCTTTGGGGTTGCCCTCGCGCGCGATGAGCTCCAGCGCCGCGCCCCCGCTAGGCCGCATGTCCAATCCCAGCATCCGGGCAATCTTGTCATAGGCTTCACCTAGGCACGAGGGGGAGGGGGGAGGGGGGCAGCGTAAGGGCAAGGCCAACGGGTGATGTACCTATCCCTGCAGAGTCCCGCCCGTGCAGGCAGAAGGGCGGGGGGCGTACCCAAGGCGTCGTCCAAAGTGGAACCAACCTGCAGGTAGTTGCCCACGCCGCGCACCACCATCAGCAGGTTGTGCCCGCCGGACACAAGCAGGCAGAGGAAGGGGAACTGCACGTCGTCGCGATTCGTGCAGCGCGCCACCTAAAGCCGCGGTAGCAGCAGGGTCGAGCGTGAGCCAGAGCACAGTGTCAGGCAAGCACTCTCTTCCCAGGGGGGGAGGAGAAGGGGGGAGGGAAAGGGGTTCAGCATTTTCGCCCGGGAAGGACTCGGAGTGCCGAAGCGCACCAGGGCATGCGCCTCCATGTGGTGCACCGGGATGATTGGCAGCTGGTGGGCATGAGAAACGCTCCGGGCCTTGAGCACTCCAACCTGATGGCAAGTTGCGCATCAAGCGGCTGAGAATGGATGCACATCATGATAGATGAGGCACCCTGGCGGCTGGTACGGTGAGTTCATGTTTACGTCTGGAGAGGAGGAGCGAGGAAAGGAAGGGGGGGGTGGGGGGCACTTGCCCGCAAGCAAAGGCTGAGGCCTGGGCCAATGGTCACAGCTACCGCCTCGATGTCGCTTCCGCTCACTCCTGCCCTCTCCAGTGCTTTCTCCACCACATCTGCAAATGGGCCATCCTCGCAATCAAACGCCATCCCCCTCACAGTAGCCTTGGAGGCCGTGTCCACAGCGGAAAATAGCGCTGTCCCCAAGCCGGATGTCGGGGATGGGCATGAGCAAATTGGCGCACCATCAATTGCCCGCTCATGAGCTTCCTGCGCAAGTTTGGGGACCACGCCTCCCCAGGGCGCATGGATCTCGGCCTGCGTGGCCAGCGCCTCGCCCAGGATCTCCCCGGTGCTGGATACCACCGCCGCACCCGTGTCGTCACAGCTGCTCTCAATTCCTAGTACCAGCCTGGAGGGAGGGCGACCTTCAGCGCACACCATGCCTGTCTCAGTGAACCCAGCCATGTCCGAGCTTCCAGGCAATGAATTTATTCGGCAACCTTAGTTTCGCTCGGAGTAGCACTGGCGTACTGCAGCTGGAATTGCTCAAGAATGAGCACAATTCCCCACAGCCGTTTGTCATCCCAGGTGCCCTAAGACTGTCGCTCAGGCGCCCCACTTCCTCGTACTTACTATCTATGTCATTGAAGGCCAGTGGCATCCGCTGCTCCCTGAAGCTGCCACGTAAACTGCCCCGGCCCCTGCTTCCGCCGCCTGTTCGCGCGTCGGAATTGTTCGTCGATTCGTTGCGTCGGATGCTTTGCTGACTCCGCCCAAGCCGCTGCGAGCATCCATCTAACCAAAGCCACTGGAGCGGAAGCCCGCGAGGCCCTACCTGCAGTCCCACCGTTGCTCGTGCTGGTAGCAGTGACGCGGAATCCTCTGGTGCATTGCGTGCCCTGGGGTGGCAGCGCGGGTAACGCCCCTTGCCCAGCCCGGCGCCACGCCGCGGCGGCGGCGCTGGAGGACGTCGGCAGCAGCCGCCGCCCAGCCGCTCCTGCCACCGCGCTCCTGGCTAACAGCATGATGGCGAGACCGGTGGCACAGCCTGTATCGCTGCACTGCGGTTGGTGATACGTAGATGTCGACGCACTCCTTGACTTCGCGATGGCGCACTCGAGTGCCCGAGCAGCGACGCCGCCTGTAAGTATAGGTGGTCGACCACGGCCTGCGCGCTGTGAGACGCCGCCGAGCAGACGCGACGGCGGGGGACGACGAGTTGTTCCAGCGCTCTGCGGCGCTGGTGAGCTGCGCTACGGATTAGGGTTAATGTAGGGTTTACTGCAACCCAATTATCCCATTAGCATAACATGCGGCACCCTAGATCCGGACTGCATGCTCGCCGGCGTGTCGGAGGGAGGAGGCGGCCACGTCTGCCCGTCGCCATCCATCAGCTACCGGTAGTTCACCGCCGCACTCTCGCCTCCGCTGCAACCACGCGGCGTGCTCCTTCGCCGCCTGGCAGAACCGGCACCCGAGGTTGAACCGCTGGACTCGGAAACCAGGTACGCAGGCGAAAGTGTGCGCGTGCGTGTTGTCTTTTGGCCGCGCACGCCTTGGCCCATGTGACGGGCGTGAAAATAGCAAAAGGGGGCGATGAGGTGGCGTGTTCCGACACTTAGGTTTATTCCGCGCTGTCAGCTGCGCCGCACGCCATGCCGGCTCCAACAAACGCACAAGCCTTGCGACTTCCTCAGTGCCTGCTACCGCGCGATTAAGCTCAGCTGGAACCCTCACCCAACCCTGGCAGCCGCCTGGTCCACCGGATCCGTTAGGCACAGCTGCAGCGCATGCGGGCTGGGTGCTGCCCCGCGCTAGCTTAGACCATATGTTATTTAAGAACAGCAGTATCCCCCCCCTCCCCGTTCGTTGTAGCTCTAAGCAACTTCGTCACCTCTCCTCTCCTGCGTCGGCGCGGGGCAATGAGTCGTCTTGGAAACCTGCACATGGGATGTTTTTGGAAATCTGCAGGAGGGTGTTTGCATGCCTGTGCTGCAAACTGTGCTGCCAAACTGTTTTCTTATCCGTTTCTGGGCGCAGTTGGTGATTTTCTGGTTCGGTTTGGAATGTGGCTAGGAGCGGTGAGAGGAAATACGCTGAACGTCCCATGCTCCACCTTGCCAGCGGCTGACCTTCCGACTGTCCCTTGTTGTAACAGGCTCGCCAGACAATATGCTGCGCTCTGCGCTGGCTCGCGCCCTGCAGGGCGGCGCGCCCCCTGCAGCCACCAGCCTACTCAGCCCGGCACTCGCGCGGCGTAGTGTCCAGTTACCTCGGGCCGCAGGTGCGGCGCCCACGGTGGTAGCGGCGGCTGCGGTGCCTGCTAAGGCCGGTCAAGGAAATCAGCGTGTACCGCTGGAACCCGGACGAGGGCGGTGACCCCATCTTCCAGAAGTACCATGTGGACATCAACAAGTGCGCGCCCCGGGCGAGGAGGGCGGAAAGAACGGGTGCGGGGCAGCTAATGTTGGTGATTAGGCGGGGGGAGGCAGAAGGGGGTTGATCTCACATCGCTGTGCGCTCCGCTTGCAGCTGCGGCCCCATGATGCTGGACGTGCTGCTCAAAATCAAGGACGAGCAGGATAGCACCCTCACCTTCCGCCGCTCCTCAGGTGCGGGGGATGTCCAGTAGGAGGTGCCGCGGGGGGCTCCGGTGACGATTGGCACGGATTCGTGTGCCATGCCATGATTGCAGTTGGGCAGTCTCCCCATCGGTGTGAGCCCTTGGGATGGCGTGCCGTCTCCTGACGTGTGCCCCCTTCCCCTTGCTGCTCGGTCCTGACAGGGAGGGCATCTGCGGCTCCTGCGCAATGAACATCAACGGCACCAACACTCTGGCGTGCCTCTGCAAGGTGGACAGCAACCTGGCGCAGGTCACCAAAGTGGCACCGCTGCCGCACATGTTTGTGGTGAAGGACCTCGTGGTGGTGCGTCCGGTTGCCCCTCCCTCTTTACCCTTGTGCATGTCCGCCCGCTGCCTGCTTGCACGGCCAAGGAGATGAATGGATGCTGATCTGCTGGGTGTGGCATATCTCGTATGTCAGGACATGAGCAACTTCTACGCCCAGTACAAGTCAATCAAGCCCTTCATCCAGAAGAAGGACGGCCAGTGCGTGCCTTGTCCTTTTCTCGTGTTCCCTCACCCGGCCCACCAGAAGCAGGTGACAAACA
>VCJN01000299.1:0-95004 GCA_006384855.1 Tetraselmis striata | reverse complement strand
CCTCAGGAGCTGGCCAACACCGTGCTAGCATGCGCCCAGGCGGCCACCACAACCCTCGGCTGTCCGACCCATCACAGAAGAAGCGCTCAGCCGCCTGCCAGACTTCAACCCCAGGATCTGGCCAACACTGCCTGGGCGTTTGCAGCCTGCCTGGGAGAGCTTGACGCGGAGACGCTGTGCCGCCTGGCTTCCGCCCCAACTCTCCCCGGCAGGCAGCGGTTTAGTCCTGCGCCAGCTGCACCAGGCTGAGCTTGCCGTGCAGCTGCGCTCCCAGCTGGCAGCCCGCCGCCCTGCCAGAGCCACTTCGCACTCAGGCGCGTGCAGCATGGATGGAGGCAGTCCATCGCAGCCGGGCATCAAAGTTGCTCCAGGAGTCGTGGTGGCCACCCTGGGCGCCTGGGTATGGAATGCAAAGCGGAGTGGGCCTGCGCAGATGGGCAATTCCTGGCGGATGCGATCGATGGTGAAGAGAGTGGCGGGGAGGAGGTGCTGGTGGAGGTGGATGAGCCTTACAGGTACAGCCTGTCTCAGCCTAACAGGGAGCGTGGCAACAAATCTGAGGAGCGGCTGGGGGGCTGACGGGGCTGCCGGTGGTGAGCGTACCCTTCTTTGAATGGACTGCTCTGGGCAGGCCGGGTGAGCAGGAGGCCTACATGGCGGCAAAGCTGGGGCTGCATGAATGAATGATGCTCGCGCATGTCCTAAATCGTAGCAGAGTCAAAATTGGACAGAGGATAGAGCTGACCACCATGTTATGAATGATGGGCAGTTCACCTCGCTGAGCTCACATATATGTGTTACAGCCACTCTTTGCCATTACTACATGCAGGCCATAATAATTGATATATGTGGCTCGCATTCTGAGGCATTGGTAGGATATCACTTTGTAGCGTTATTGCAGATCTAGCTAGACTGCACTTTATCATCATATACATTTACCTTTGCTTTCTATCTAGGGCGATAGCCAGGCACCCAAATTGGGGTCGGGTAATGCCATGTAGCAACCCCCATGCCTCCGGGCTGGGCGCAGTTAACCATGCCATACCATACTTAATATCTTTTCTTTCTACCGTGCAGCTGGCTCGGCAGCATGGGAATATCAATTTCACCATGCTTGCAACTGTATAGACTGAACAAGGTGTGGGACCACGCGATTACCAATAACCCTGTGTTCGTAGTTTTCAGAGCAGCAACATAGTATTGGCTTACCTAGCTGGCTGCTTGGTGTCGGACGACGGTTTCTGTTGATACTCCATTTCCCTTTAGCCCATAATGTTCCTGCCTTACTAGCAGGTTATAACTCCCCGCAAAGGTAGTACGACACGCATCCGCGGAGTCGCTGTACATATTAGTATTGCGGGCGTAAATATTAGTAGTATAAGGCCGAAGACTGTTCTGGAATTTCTCTAGAGTTCTCTGACTCAAGCCTTACGTGGCTAACACAGCACGGGTATCCCATGACACCCGGCTAACATAGCACAGGTATGACTATGACCTCGGCGGGTATAAATACCCGCCTCCGGACAAGTCTACTAGGTAGAATTCAGAGACGGAAACTATAAACCCAGGAACCCCTGTAACCAGAAGAGATTGGCCATACTTTCTAAATCCTTCCGCTGCATCCTAAAGGGCCTAAAGAACAGGCTTAAAGCTAGAGCCTAACACTTGTTTCGGAGCTTAGACATCGGTTAAGCGACGTAAAATGGCTACACCAGGAGAGACGCCACCTGAGGACAGTGGAAGCTTTCCGGTAGCGGCCACTACCGGCGAAGCACAGCCGATTCCGCTCGAAGGAGGTCTAGAGGGCACGCAACCGACCCTCGCAACTATGATGAGCATGCTTCAACGACTAGCCGACCGAGTCGAGACTATGTCGACGGAGCAAGCGAAGATGCAAGATGTAGCGCAAGCTACAACGGCGGCAACGGCGGAGATTCGCCGCTTGGACGAGTACGTGCGACAAGGCTTTAGTCATTTCGACGACCGAGTGAACCGGAGCCGAGTTGTAGAGCAGCAGATGCGAGACCAGCTTCGTTCTGCCCGGACCAGCGACATGCCTGGGCTCATGCCGAGCGATGTGAAACCAGCGAAGATCGAGAAGCTATCGACTACGAATATCGACGAGCTACGGAACTGGTTTCGTCATGCACGGGGTTACCTGAAATATCACAATGTAAACCCGGAGGAACCTCGTAGCGTGTATGGTGCATCTGGCTATTTTCACGGACCCTGTATCCAAGTGGTGGTACGCGCAAGTGGCGAGTACGCACGACGAAATTGGCGGCGGTTTTACCGGTATTACGCACATGGAGGCGGCACTAATCACCGAATTCTGTGGACGTACACCGGCGAAGCAAGCTCGTATCAATCTGGATCGCGCGACACAGCGGACTACAGTACAGAAGTACGCGAATTATTTCCGCGAGCAACTACTGGAGTTACCCCATCGTCACGAGGAAGATAATGTACATGACTTCCAGCGCGGACTGAAACCCCATATCGAAAGGAAGTTGCCCTGAAAAACCCTAAGACCCTGGCAGAAGCTGTACAGGCAGCCCTGGCTGTTGAAGCTGCGGAGCGGGAGACCAGATGTGCACCGCGAGATCCGTCGCGAGCGCCTAAAACATCATGGACGACGATGGCGACGACGACGAGCATTACTGCACAGTGCTGAGGGTGAAGCTACAGAACAAGAAGACGACCTGTGGATGGCGCGGCGATTGACCGAGGAGGAGTTTGAGAGATTTAAGAAGGAAGGTCGCTGCTTATCTGCAGGGCGAAGGTCATGTTGCGTCCGCGTGCCCGAGCAAGAAGAAGAAGATTTCTGATTATCGACCCAGAAAGACCCGGCCGGGAAACTAAGACGTGAGTCGGCCGCGCGCGGCGCGCGACAGGGTGAAGGACTGTCCCCTAAAAACGGCTCGCGAGACTACAGAAGTACAGCCCTCGTATCCTCGAACGACATTGAGGCATGATTTCCTCCACAAGGATTTCAGCGACTGGATGGTACATCGCGAATTATTTCACGAGTACACGAAGAAATACGGACCCTGCGACCTGGACGGAGCTTTGCGATAATGACGGTCTGAATTCTCAAGTTTCTGGTAGTTTTTGCTGTCCGACGCGCCCATTTCAGGAACAGGATCTCGGAGAATATCGGCGTATTTGGCTAAATGCCCCGAATGACCCGAATTGAAGAATTTTTGGGCCACTACCTTCGACAGAAGTTATTGCATCCGCATCTACGAGCAATTATTGTGGTCCCAAAATGGTCGCGTAAGCCGTGGTTTCGACTACTTAGAAATTTTTCGTCTGGTGGATGAGTTGCCAGCGGAGACTTCTGTGTTTACGTGTCCAACGAACGATGGCATAGAAGGTGCGAGACAAGATGTTGGCCCCACTCGATGGGCGACACAGATCCTACGCTTACGATGGCGCCGCGTACGGTTTCTACCGCAGCACCTGAGAACCCCACGAAGCCTGAGTGGACGCACTCGAAGGTTCTAGTAACCGATGGAAGACGAGTGCTTCTGACTGTAGAAGACAGCGGACTGATTTGGTTTCCAGAAGGCAAGCGCGGCGACACGGACGCGACGCCGGAGACAACAGCAGTACGACGATTACTCGAGCAAACTGGGTACCGGGTACAGGAGAGCAATCTACGGTACCTCGGCACTCAGAGGACGGGAGACACCGGTGTCCTGTATACCTGTATCGCGCTCGTCGTAATACTGTACCTGCGAAGACCCCTTTGAACCGTGCACTATGGACAACCTGGAAGAAATTATTGGAGGCACGAAGTACGGGTTATCTGGAGACGGAGACAGTACGCTACCCACTACGGTACGAAAGCTTCGGCGAACAAATTGATGGAATATGTCAACCGTAACGTCCGACTACCTGGCGAAGACTCCACATCGCGTTTGTGCGACGTATCTTCACCGAGTGGTACCCGACTGCTGACTATTACTGGCGAATTGCGAGGACGACACTGTAAAATACTGGTGGACTCTGGTGCAACCGAAAATTTTGCGAGTACCGAATGGGTGCAATTGCATCAGTGCCCTACAGTATCCGGAGGAAAACACCGTATAAAACTGGCGAACGGCAGTATGAGTACCAGTACCAAACGGCTGAGGAGCGAAGTACTTACCGTAGAAGCTTTCGACTATAATTTGACGCTATAGTTACAGACCTGGAGAAATTCGACATTATTCTCGGACAACCTTGGCTGGAAACAGTTAATCCTGACATTGACTGGACTGCTAAATTATCAAACACCGAAGACTGGACAATCACATTGCTACAGCGGAACAGTATACAGTACCTACGACGGTTTTACCACCTGGACGCGGCTAAGATGGCGAAGGAGCTGAGGAAGAGTCGCGGCGAGGAACTGTTTGCTGTTGCGGTACGCGAGGTGTTCGATGCGGTAGCTGAGCTGCGCACGGACCAGTCGACCGAGTGGACCGAGGAGCTCAAGGAGTCCCTTATGGAGTTTGCAGACATCATCGCGGAGCCTACTGACCTGCCACCGGAGCGCGAGTTCGACTTTGAGATCAACCTGGAGAGTGATGAACCCCCAAAGAACGAACGTACCGTATGTCACCAGCGGAGTTGCAGGAGACTATGATGAACCGTGTTTTTGAGCCCATATCTCGGCAAATTCTGCGTGGTATACCTGGACGACGTGCTGATCTACAGCAAGACAGCTGAAGAGCATCTCGAGCACATCAGATTGGTGCTACGGGAGTTGCAACGACACCACTTGCATATCAAGCTGTCGAAGTGTTCGTTCGGCCGTACTAGCGTGGAGTTTTTGGGCCATATCGTCGAAGCAGGACAGATCAAGATGGACCCCCGGAAGGTGGAAGCAGTTCAACAGTGGCCCGTGCCGAAGACAGTAAAGGACGGCAAGGCCGAGGTTTTCTCGGCCTTGCTGGCTATTACCGCAAGTTCATCCCATAACTTCGCGGCTATTGCGGCGCCACTACATGACCTGACGAAGAATCAACCGGAGTTTGTGTGGACGCCTCGTGCTGATGCAAGGCGTTTCGTGCATTAAAGGACGCAATGGTACGAGCACCTGTACTGAGTATACCGGATACATCTGCGGACGCCCGTTACACATTGTATACAGATGCTTCTGGATTTGCAGTGGGAGCTGTGCTGCTGCAAGATCAAGGCTCAGGACTTCGACCTGTCGCGTACCATGCACGCAAGATGAACAAACACAATTCACTACCCGGTACATGAGCAAGAGTTGTTAGCGGTTCGTGATGCACTCATCAAGTTCCGATGCTACCTTGATGGAGCGGCGGGCTTTACGGTCATCACCGACCATGACACACTACGGCACTTCTTTCGGCCAAACGCGATTTGTCAACGCGGCAAGTACGATGGCTGCAAGTTGTTTGCGCCTTACCAACGACATATGGACATCGTCTACAAGCGAGGAGCTGCCAATCATGCGGACGCCCTCTCTCGGCGACCCGACTTGAAGGATGCGCTACAGAAGCTAGATCTGCTGAACAACTGGTCAGAAGACGAGGCTGACTGCGAAATAAATTCAGTTTTATTTGCTATGGAGTCGCGACTACAGGCGGACAACAAGTTTTACGACGAACTCAAGACCGCATATGACTCCGACGAGTATCTGAAATCGCGGAAGGGCTTTACCATCCTGGCAAGTACGTCACAGTAATGGTCTACTGTACGCCTACGGCTCACGACTTTACGTACCAAATGTGGCGGACCTGCGACAACGAGCACTGTATGTATTATAGTACAGCAGTACTAGCGCATCGCAGTGTGCAACGGTGTGCACTGCGGTGTGCAACAAGTGCACACCGCAGTGTATAGTGTGCGCATGTGCACTGCGACAGCAGTATCCTGGGGGCCCGCCAGGTGCGCGCGCCGCTACATGGCGGCGCGGGCGCTGCGGGCGCCGCTCACTCCTTTAACCTCACCGCATCCTCCTGCCCCTCCCACTCGGCTGCCCCTCGTCAGGGGCCTACGCCCGTGCCCTGCACCAGGGCTATAAGAGGTTATGGGCCCTCCTAGCCTCACAGCGTCGCTTCCCGCTGTGTGCTCCGTCTCGTCGCGCCGCGCCCGCCTGCACGGCGCGCCCTCCTGGCCCTGTCGCCCGGTTTTTCCGTGAGCGTTTGTATGTCCGACAGCCCGCCCCCGCCGCCGCCAGGCGCAGGCGATCCTCCGACCAGTGGCCCGCACTCGGTCAGTCCTTTGGCCCCCTGTCCCCTGCCTCATGGGGGCAAGTCAGCTCCGCAGCGGCACAGCGCGCCGTGCAGATCCAGCAAGCTGCCTCAGCCGAGCAGATGTCCCAGATGGTCGCGGAGATGCGCACCATCGCGCACGATGCTGCCACTGCCGCCACCCGCGCGGTAGTGCAGGAGCTGCGCCAGCCCTCGCTCTCGCCCAAGCCTGACCCAGGCGACACAGCACACCATGCCGCCACGTCCGCCCCTGCTCCTGCTCTGGTTCCTGCTCCCATGCCGCCCCCCGCTCTCTCCTGGTTCCCTTGGTGACGATCTTGGCGCTCTCCCTGTCGCGCCCCCTCGCCAGCTCGGCGCGCATGACCTTGGTCGCTCCCTCAAGACCGCTCTCTCCCAGTTCTCGACAACTGACTCCTGGCCCATCTACCGCGACGATTTCCTCGCCCACCTGACGACTGTCAACCCCGTCCTTGTCGCTGTCCTCCTTGGGGCTCGTCCACCAGCACACGGCCTGACCGCGGAATCGTTCAGTCTCTTGCAGCAACAGCTCTCCGCCACGCTCACAGTTGTCATGAAGTCTCATCCGACGGCTGCCACACGCCTCCGGAACTTGAGGCGCTCGGACACCTTCGCTGCCGCCGACAATCCCGGCACCCTGGCTTGGGACCAGCTGTGCACACACCTCGACTGCCGAGGCGTGGCTCGCACTGTGCGCCACCTTTTGGCTCTCCAGCAGCCGCAGTCCCCGTCTGAGGATCAGGGGGCCTTCACCCAGCGCATGCTGAACGCCTATCACGAGCTCAACGACAGCCCTGTCTCCCTGCACTCCAACGTGCTCCACGAGAACGTGCTCGTCGCTGCTACCCTCGCTGGCATGCACAACACAGTCGCCAGAGACACCATACTCTCCGCCCTCGACGCAGCCGAGACTCGGGCGGAGGACATCTCCTACGGCCGCCTGTGCGACATGATGCACCGCCACCCAACGACTCCCGACAGCAAGCCAACCCGCCCCGGCCAAGACGTTGCCGCCTTCGCTGCGGCTATGCACACTCAGCTGCACTCGCAGGTGGAGGCTGCGGTCGTCGCCGCTATGGCCCGTGCCCCCCCCTCCGGCTCGACCCCCCTACGCTCGTCCCCCCCGTGGTGGCCCGCAGAACAACGCCCGGCAGCATCCGCCCACGACCCCGTGCCGCATCTGCGAATCAAAAGGGCAGGGCAAGCGTTTCCACTGGCATGCGCACTGCCCCCTGAACCAGGCTCCGGCTGCGCCAACTGCTGCGCCGCCTCCTGCCCCTGCCACTCATCAAGCTGTTGTTTCTCCCGTGTCGGCTGCATCGGCGTTTCCGATGAACTCTCCCACATGATGGCCTTCCTCGGCAACCCGGACAGCGCAGCTCCTAACGCCATGATGGCACATGCGGGGCCGAGTGGCATCCATGCTGGTTTCCTTTCGGTATTCTGTGGGAAGGCCGCCGCCCCGCTCCCCGTCGCCGCCTCCGGCATGTTTCTTGTCGACGGTGGTGCCAACATCTGCATGGAACCCGACGTCTCGCGCTTCCGCGCCTACTCCCCCTTGACCACCCCGGTCCCGTGCTCTGGCCTCGGCGTTGACATCCTCGGCTTTGGCTCAATTGACATCTCCGTTGTCTACTCCGATGGTGTCAGCCGCCCCCTGACAGTGCGCGCGGCACATGCCCCCGGCATGACAGCCAGGGGCGCTCCTACCATCCTCTCTCAGGAATACCTTCGTCGCGAGCACGGCGTCAGCTTCTCGTATCCTGCTCGAGGGGCGCCCTCCGCCACGGACTCTCACGGCTCCCTTGTCCTCACCATGGTCAATGACCTGCCCTTTCTCACCGGTGGCCACGCCGAGTCTCCTGGTGCGGCCCCTCCATCTGCGGTGCCTTGCCTACAAGGGCCCGCCTGAGTCGCCGCCTGATGCCCATCGCTTGCACCTTCGCCTCGGCCACCCTGGCAGGGACGGCATGAAGGCCTTGCTTCGCTCGGAGTCCGTCGTTGGTGTTCCTGCTGCTGCGGATGCTGCCATGCCAGACTGCGAGCCCTGCATCATGGGCAAGTTGCGACACGCTAGCGTCTCTCGCGCTCCTGCCAGCGTTGTTCAGCCGTTCTCGGCTTTTTAGCTCTGATGTCTTCGGTCCCATGGATGTCCCCGGGGTAGGTGGGGCCAAGTTCCTCCTCGGTGTAATCGATCACTACTCCAACTGAATCTGGCTCGCTGCCCTCTCCTCCAAACGAGATATCATCACCCAGCTTCGCCTCGTCCTGCTGCAAATTCGCACCATCTGCTCGAAGGCCGGTCAGCGCCGCTTTGCCCCCGTCCATCAAGTTTGACTGTGACCCCCAACTACCTCGATACGGCCTGCCGGTCCATGGTTCGCGAGTGTGGCTTCTCTGATAGGTTCACTGCCCCATACGCTCACCACCAACTCGGTCGCGTCGAGCGTCGTTGGGGGAGTCTGGGTCAGCGAGCAGTCTGCCTCATGCAACATAGCCACCGCGCCTCGCCGGTTCTGGGGGCCTCGCCATGCGTCATTCTGCTTTCCTTGCGAACAGGCTTCCGTCGCCGACGGCGGCCAACGGTGCTGGTGGAGTGCCCTATTGCCTCCTCCACGGCGTCCCGCGAGTCGATCTCAGTGACCTCCGTGTGTGCTCGGCTGCACTGCCTACCTCCGTCTTGAGGACCGCTTTCATCTCAAACTCGAGCCCCGCGCTCTCAAGTGTATGCTGGTTGGTCAGTGCGATGACGGCCCTGGCTATTGGCTGTACTAATCTCCAGTCCGGCCGCGTCATTCGCTCCGTCCACGTTGCCTTCCTCGAGGGGATTCCGGCCCATGCGCCTCCGCCGTCCACCCAGCAGACGTGCCCCCATGTAGCTCATCTCGCCGGTCCCTCCCAGGACGCGGCTCTCTCCTGCCAGCCCTTTCGCGGCGGCTGCAGCCACAGCTACGCCGGTTCTCTCCCGTCCTACCAAGCGCCCCGCGCCTCCGGCCAGCCCGGCCTCCGATTGGCATGAGCTGGACGCCTCGCCGGTACCTCCTGCCGTCGCTCCGGGCCAGTATCCTCCAGCGTCCCGCATCCCGGTGCCTGACACCATCAAGCATGCACTTGCTGGCAAATACCACAAAGAGTGGCGCGCATCTATCGTCAGTGAGCTCCGCTCCCTCCGCGCTCGGAACCACCTTTGCCTACGCCCGTCTCCCGGTGGGACGGCATGCTATCGGCAACAAATGGGTCTTTAAGGTCAAGGCAAACTCCGATGGCAGCGTCAACAGGTTCAAGGCCCGCCTAGTGGCTCAAGGGTTTCAGCCAGCAAGCCGGGGTGGACTACCACGCCACTTTCTCCCCCGTCGTCAAGCTCAGCACCCTCCGCACGTGTCTGGCCGTGGCCGCTGCCCGCGGCATGCACATCCACCAGATCGACATTGAGACAGCCTTCCTGAACGCCTCCCTCAAAGAGGAGATCTACATGCGACAACCTAAGGGCGCCGAGGATGGCACGGACAACGTCCTTCGCCTCCTCAAGAGCATCTACGGTCTCAAACAAGCCTCCCGGGAGTGGTATGAGCTCATCCACAAAACGCTCACTGGTCTTGGCCTTGCGCGCTCCAACTCCGACACCAGCATGTACAGCATGAACCACCCACGGTACGGCATCTGGCATCGTCCTTGTGTATGTGGATGACATCCTCGTCGTCTCCGACTCTGTTGAGTGGATCCGGTCAGCCAAGTCCGTAATTGGGTGCTGAGTTCAACATGACCGACTTCGGGGAGGCCGCCTTCGTCCTGGGCATGGACCTCACTCGTTGCTGGGCTTCCGGCACCATCCGACTATCCCAGGAGCAGTACACGCTCGAACTGTTGGAGAAGTACGGCATGCAGGACTGCTCCCCGGCCAAGACCCCCATGGGCAGTGGCCACTACACAGATCTTGCCAGCGCCAGCGACGCCGACAAGGCCCCGCTCTCCCGCGAGGACCATGAAACGTATCGCGCCATCCTGGGCTCTGTCAACTTCCTCACGATGTGCACCCGACCGGACCTCGCCTTTGCTATCAGCGTCCTCAGCAGGTTTCAGTCTGCCCCGCAGAAGATCCCACCTCATGCAGCTCAAACGGGTACTCCGCTATCTCAAGGGCACCCCTGGCATGGGCATCAACTACGGAGCCACTGAACCGGGGGGGGCTCGCCTCGTAGTCTACTCAGACTCCGACTGGGCCGCTGACACCAGCAACCGGCGCTCTCAGTCCGGTGACATCAGCATGCTCAATGGTGGTGCCATTGGATGGAACTCCAAACAACAAGAGACCACAGCGCTCTCCACCACCGAGGCTGAATACGTTGCCCTCAGCAGAGCGGCACAGAACACTGTGCACTTCAGGCAGCTGCTGCAAGACATCCACCAACAGCAACAAGGGCCCACCATTGTCTATGAGGACAACCAGGGAGCAGTCAAACTTGCCAACAATCCCATGGCTTCGCACAGAACCAAGCACATCGACATCAAGCATCATTACACTCGAGACCTAGTGGATGCTGGAACGATCTCTGTCACCCCCATCGCTACAACAAAGATGCTGGCCGATGGGCTCACCAAAGCCTTGCCTGAACCCACCCACACACTGCTGTTTAGACAATGCATGGGCACTAAGTCAACTGTATGACCGGCCTATGCTTGAGAGGGGCTATTATAGTACAGCAGTACTAGCGCATCGCAGTGTGCAACGGTGTGCACTGCGGTGTGCAACAAGTGCACACCGCAGTGTATAGTGCTGGCGCATGTGCACTGCGACAGCAGTATCCTGGGGTCCCGCCAGGTGCTCGCGCCGCTACATGGCGGCGCGGGCGCTGCCGGGGGGCCCGCCCGCACTCCTTTAACCTCACCCATCCCTCCTGCCCTCCCATCGGTTGCCCCTCCGTCAGGGGCCTACTACCGTGCCCTGCACCAGGGCTATAAGAGTATGAACTACATGACGCGCCTACTGCTGGACACCCAGGAGGACGACGACTACTGGCGCGTACTTTGGAACTGTACTGGTGGCCCCGTATGAAACAGACTGTCACTAACTACGTGCGACGCTGCCCTACCTGTCAACGTACTAAGGCGGCCCGGCATAAGCCATACGGCTTACTTCAGCCCCATGACGTACCGTCACGACCATTTGAGGTAATATCCCTGGATTTAATCACAGATCTTCCGGAGTGCCAGGGGTATGACTCAGTAGTGATTTTCGTATGTCTACTGTCAAAGCGAGTAATTGTTGAGCCAACTACGAAGACAGTTACTGCTGAAGGCCTGGCGGAGATTATGCATCGCTCAGTTTTTCGTCATTTCGGCCTACCGGCTAAACTCATCTCTGACCGAGACCCCAGATTTATGTCGGAATTCTGGCAAAATATGTTCAAGACCATGGGTACTAAGCTGAACATCTCTACAGCTTTTCATCCAGCAACCGATGGCCAGACGGAACGCACTAACCAAACTTGGGAGCAAGTGCTACGCTGCTACGTGCACCCCCTGCACGATGATTGGGTCAACCACCTCACCAACGTGGAGTTTGCGATCAACGCTGCTCAGTCGACTTCGACTACTATGTCCCCTTTCAAGGCGACTTTGGGATTCGAGCCGACTACACCTGCTACTACTCAACTCACAACCGAGCCAACTCGAGCTCTTCCGGAACACGTCAAGTATGTACAGGAGCTTCATCGCTTCGCGCATGATTGCGTACTGGAGGCTCAAACTCGTATGCAGACTGCAGCTAATCGTAAACGACTACCCGTACCATTCAAGACCGGCGACAGAGTTAAGCTGAAAGCGTCTCATCTGAAGTTTATTCAGCAACCCTGTGCTAAGCTACGCGATCGCTACGTGGGCCCCTTCGTCATTACAGAGCAGATCTCGCCAGTTGCTTTCCGATTGCAACTACCTGCGGGCGTACGAGTCCACGACGTGGTGCACGCGAGTATGCTGGAAAAGTGGTATGACGACCCTGACCAACCGGCGAAGTCTGAACGAGTACCGATTGTCCATGACGCAAACCGATTCCATGTTCAGGACATACTCGATGTTGCCTTCAACAACAATGGCACTGGACTACTGTTTCGAGTGCGATGGGCGTTCCCGTACAACGTACCAAGCGAAGACACCTGGGAACCCCTACGCGGAGTCAAGCACCTGGACATTTTCCGGTCGTTCTTACTGTCTAAACCATACCGACAGTTTACTGAGAGCCCAGACTTCATTCGGTTCCGGAATCGCTACCCAAGCCGAGTACCTTCCGCCTGAACTTCAAAAAAATCAAGACCAAGACTGTAGTTTCCTGTAGTTCTGTGACACCTGCACAGCGAGGACGCTTGTGCTTAAGGGGGAGAGAGTGTTATACTCCATTTCCCTATAGCCATAATGTTCTGCTATACTAGCAGGTATAACCCCGCAAAGGTAGTACGACTACGCATCCGCGGAGTCGCTGTACATATTAGTATTGCGGGCGTAAATATTAGTGGTATAAGGCCGAGGACTGTTCTGGAATTCTCTAGAGTTCTCTGACTCAAGCCTTACGTGGCTAACACAGCACGGGTATCCCATGACACCCGGCTAACATAGCACAGGTATGACTATGACCTCGGCGGGTATAAATACCGCCTCGGACAAGTCTACTAGGAGAATTCAGAGACAGAACTATAACCCAGGAACCCCTGTAACCAGAAGAGATTGGCCATACTTTCTAAATCCTTCCGCTGCATCCTAAAGGGCCTAAAGAACAGGCTTAAGCTAGAGCCTAACACTAGCGCCTCTCGTCGGAACCGGACCCCGTGCTTGGTGCATCCCCTAGCGACATTGAGGGGAGGTGTTGTAATCGGTGTTGGTACACTAAAGCATGTGTATAATGTAGCTAGGCGGGTATGCCTTGGTACTATAGTTAGTACATATATCCTCGCTCGTTGATGGTCCGCACTAGCACTGCGCGCGCGCTTTATAGGCACTGCTACGCATGCCTAGGTGCGTGCGGCGCCCTGGCGGGCCTGGTCACTTCTCTGTAACCAGCCACTCTCCGCGCTTCATGCTCCCTCCCACAGTCCCCGGCTCGCGCCGGGAGTGACCCGCACATGGCGGGTTGGTATGTAGGGACGCTGCGCACAACACCCCCCTCCGGTTTCAAAACCCGCACTTTGTTCGTCAGTCCCCAGTACTGCGGAATGGACTACACTGGCGCACATTCAGTGGTAATCCTCGCATGCGAGTTGTTGCCGCTTCTTGCCCATGCACGATGTTGCAGAAGAGTGTATTTTGAACCAATGTTGGACGCATATAATTCAAGTGATTCATTATTCATCAACGCCACAGTTGTTTTTGTTTTTCGCTACCACACGCCACCGGATCCATGCGACGAAGGGCATGGGCTACTGTTTCAAAAGTGCACCATGTCGAGTCCGCATACTGCAGGAAGCGATTCGATGCCATGTGGCGTGCAGCCTTCTCAGTTCTCACGGCTTCCCATTTTTGTCCAGGCTTGTCCCAGGACTTTGCGGCCTGTAGTACACTGGCATTACTGAAGTATGTTATTGACGTACTGTATTACTCGTAGTACCGGGCGGCACCGCACTGCTCGTGTACTTCGTCATATCTGCGCGCGCGACGGCGATGCGAGTAGCTCGTACCAATGATCGTTCCGGCCCTCGTCGTCCATCACCGCCAGAAGTCCAACTGTCAAACGCGCGCCTCGATCACCAGGCTGGCGCGCAAGGCTAGGCCGGGCGGGCGGGGCGGAGCCCGGCCGGGGTGGCGGACGAGATGCGCTGAACAGGTAGCAGGTAAAACCGAGGAAGGTGTCTCGCATCCCGCCGTGGTAGTTGCTATTCAGCATAACGCCGGCTGTTATTCCAAGACACGGCCGTAATAAGGCGCTCCCAGCCCCGCGTGCAGGCTGTGTAGCGTCTGCTGCCCTGTGCTGTGAGACTGTAGCAGGTCCTGGTACTTGCACGCACGTACATCGCGTCGCGTCGCGATGGGTAACTGCCTATCGTCCGACAGCGGCAAGGCTCCGGCGGCCAGCGCCCCACCTGCAGCAGGCGGTGCAGGAGTCAAGCCCGCCCCCCCTCCAGCCGCCAGCACCGGGAAGGTAGGAGGCCTGTTGTTGCATATTTCTCTGGGCCAGGATATGGCCAGCATGTGCGGCTCAGTGGGCCTCCGTCCGCCCTGCCTCCCGCATGGCAGAGTATTGGCCCTTCGCTTGTATACCGCTATGCCGTAATATATTTAGCGATAACAACGAAGCCGTCGCGCGTGCGCTCCGACCCATACGCCGATCCGGCCGTTGTTCCCCTCTTTGGCTGCGATATAGTTATGCAAGCACTCGATTTTTCCTTCCCTGCTCCCGCGTTGCCGCGCCCACCTGCCCGCCCCGTATTCGCCTGGAGCCGCCTCCTTCCAAGAGCCGCCTCCTTCCAAGTCGTGCTGACGGAGCGCACCGTGCTGGCAGACAAACGCTCGCAAGTTCACCCGCATGCACACATATTATGCAGCCTCACCCCGCGGGCACCTGTCAGCGCCCTTCCTCTGGGGCAAGGATCAGCCCACGCAGCCCCTTGCTACCCGAATCATACAAGTTTCATCGACGGGGAGCTGTCCGTCGCCAACTCGCGCGCTTGCGCTCCCATGCTCGCCTGACATGTGCGATCTCCCGTCAGGCCTAACGGCAAGCGCGGCGCATCGCACCCCGCACTACGAGCATTGTAGTACTTTGACCCATATTCGCATACGAGGCAGTGGGTATGACATCGCGCTGCCAAACATCACAAATCTTCCCTCCAGCCCGACATGCCTGGCGGGTGCTGGGCGAGCATTTACAAGTTGGCAGAGTGTTGGATGCGACGTTGTCGAGTTTTAAGTAGCTTGCTTACCCCGTATGTATCTGCTTGAGATGAGTTTCCTTCGTACTGGTAGATCCACATACCAAGTTTCTGGCCTCGGAAAGCCCGAGACGCGAAGCCGAACGAGGGCGGTTTGACACCGGTTATGTTGGCTGGGACGCACCTACGCCGACGAGTGGGACTGCGTGGTGCATCCGGCGCGAGTCTCCTCGTCGCTCGAACCACGGCGTTTCTTTCCCGGGAAAATCCACCGTCAGCCTGGGCTCAGGGAATTTCGTCTGAGCTCCGCTCACGTCGCTTCACAGGCGGCCGCCAAGCCCAAGGAGAAGAAAAAGTCTGACAACTACATCCTGGGCAAGGACACGCCGGACATCAACACGGTGTTCCTGCTCGGTAAGGTTCTGGGGCGCGGGCAGTTCGGCACCACCCGCCTGGCGGTGGAGCGCAGCACTCAGGCGCAGTACGCCTGCAAGTCCATCTCCAAGCGCAAGCTCACGTAAGGCCACACACCCATCCCGTTATCGCACTGTAGTCAGCGATGTGCGTTGAGCACGTTATACCTTGAGGTTTTTTTTGAGAGGGGCAAGTGGCGCCCCGATCCTGCATCTCTGCTCACATGGGCGCTGCTGATCCCCCCTGCCTGTCCAACGGCACTGCAGCACGGCGGAGGATATTGAGGATGTGCGACGGGAGATTCAGATCATGCACCACCTGGCTGGCCACCCCAACATTGTCACCCTGAAGGAGGCGTTTGAGGACAAGCACAGCGTGCACCTGGTGCCTCCCCTCCCCCCCCCCCCCCCCCCCCCCGTGGGCCCCCACCCGCGCCTACCCTCCTGTGCGCCCCTCTCCCGCCTACCCTGTCAACCGCTCCCGGCGATGTTTGGGCTTACATCCGCTCCTGGCCTGCCTGTCACCACCAGATCATGGAGCTGTGCGCTGGAGGAGAGCTGTTTGACAGGATTGTCGCCCGTGGGCACTACAGGTAAGCGCCGACGCAGGCAGCGTAGATAGCTCCCTGCCCCAGGAAATGAGGGGATAGCTGAATCAGGCTGACCCTCTGTTTGCCCTCCCTCCCGCAGTGAGAAGGACGCCGCCACGCTCATCCGTACCATGGTCAAGGTGGTGGCCCACTGCCACCAGCTGGGAGTCATCCACAGGTGAGCACACCCTGCGTGCGCGTCCCGCCAAATGAGCCGGAGGGTGGCTCTGAGGCAGCCTCCTCCGGAGTGCATGCGATACAGTCCGGCTGCATGGGGGGGGGAGGGGGGGGGGCAGTGCGGGAGGCATGCGAGGGAGCGCAGCGCATCAGATGTCTTGTCGGAATCGGCGTGCGAACAGTCAGTGGTTAGCGGCTGTGGTGGTTACCCTGCTACCCTCCCGCCTCCCACAGAGACTTGAAGCCCGAAAACTTCCTTCTGGCTGACACCAAGGAGGACGCCACCCTGAAGGCCACCGATTTCGGGCTGTCTGTCTTCTTCAAGGGCGACGACGTGTACAGGGACATTGTGGGCAGTGCGTACTACGTTGCGCCCGAGGTGCTGAGGAGGCACTACAGCAAGGAGGCGGACATCTGGAGCTGCGGCGTGATCCTGTACATCCTAGTGTGCGGCGTGCCGCCCTTCTGGGGTGACACCGAGCAGCAGATCTTTGACTCGATCCTCAAGGGCCGCCTCGACTTCAGCTCCGACCCCTGGCCCACCATCTCCCTGCAGGCGCAGGACTGCATCAAGCGCATGCTTGTGCAGGTGCGCACTCACCGATGTATCCGCCTCCCTCTGACACCCGGGGCGGCATTGCACCCGCGCCCGTGGCGCTTTCCTAACCCCACCTTTGCTCTCACAGGACCCACGCAAACGCGCCACCGCTGATGAGATCCTGCAGCACGAGTGGATGAAGGAGAACGGCGTGGCGTCTGACAAGCCTCTGGACAGCGCCATTGCCACGCGCATCAAGAAGTTTGCCAACCTGAACAGGCTCAAGAAGGAGGCGCTGAAGGTGGGGCACTGCCACGCCAGCACAACCCCCCTACAGGGGAAAAGGAAAGGAAGGGAGGATAATTGTCCACTTTTGGGCGCTGTTCAAAATATCGCCACGAATCTGGCTGATGCCCCCCCCCCCCCCCCCCCCCCTTTTCCATGTTCATCCTCTGGACATCAGGTGATGGCGAAGAACATGGCTGTGGAGGAGGTCACCGGCCTGCGGCAGCTGTTCAAATCCATCGACACGGACGGCAGTGGTACCATCACTGTGGAGGAGCTGCGCACCACGTTAAAGAAGCAGAACAAGCCCGTCATCGAGGCAGAGCTCAACGAGCTGCTGCATGGCGCCGACATCGACGGCGACGGCACCATTGACTACGAGGAGTTTTTGGCTGCGACGGTGCACTTGAGCAAGCTCAACAAGGAGGAGAACCTGCGGGCTGCGTTTGAGCACTTTGACAAGGACAGCTCTGGCTACATCACCATGGACGAGCTGAAGGAGGCGCTGAAGCAGGTGCAGGATATGAGCGTGCAGAACATCGAGCAGATCCTGAAGGAGGTGGACAAGGACAACAACGGCAAGATCGACTACGACGAGTGCGCGCCCATACTCCTCTGGTGCCCACATACGACTGTGTTTACATACGTTGTATGTGCATGTACATATATATACATATGTACATATGTATAGATAAATACATACATCTACATATACATGTATAGATATATATGTAGATATAGATAAAGATCCATTTATATATGTGTATATAAATGTATACATATGTGTTTATACATGTGTGCATATGTATATATATGTGTGTATATGTATGTATATATGTGTGATACATGGTATTCTGTATGTTTATGCCGGTGCCCTGCTTGGTAACATCACCTAGTCTGCAGACGGCAGTTGTAGCTGAGCGATGGCCGCTTCCCCCCCAGGTTCTGCACCATGATGCGCGGCGATAACGATATCGGCGCCCACCAGCTCAAGGGCGGCCTGAATCTTGCGGGGGCGACAATTGCTGGCGCCCAGTAGAGACGGCGCACCCACCCTCCCGCCCCCCCAGCAACCTGCGCTCTGCTCTGGGATAATAGCAGATCTGGCGCTACCGTCCGTGGGTGGATGTAGGCGCTGCCTGGGAGTGGGAGGCGCTGCACCCTCGTCCTCCATCCCTGCTTATTTACCGTAGGCACATGGAGTGACCCCCCCCCCCCCCCCCCCCCCCTTGCCCCTCTCCCTAACCTCCCGCCCGGGGACTGCGCTTGGGGCACCTCTAGCGTAGGCCGCATTGTAATCGCTTGGCTGTTTATGAAAGTCGCGCTGGCACATGCGGAAACCGCCCGGGGGCGCATTGGAATTAGGGTTTGCGTGGTTACAATCAAGCCCTAATCTCCAGTACGTACGCCCTGGGGCGCAGAGGAATGTGAGCGGGGGCAATGAGCCAGTACGTGTGTGTGCAGAATAAGTCCACGTTGACAACGCGCTAGCCTTCACGCAATGAATGCTGAGCAGCGATTAACAGGCTAATGCAAAGGCCTTAACGTCGGGGGATGAACAAGGGCTTCAAAGACAGGCTACTAGGCACGGTGCTGACCAGTGCCGCACTTAGTTCGGGGTGGCTTGGGAGTTGGGCCCAAACCAAACTGAACCGCACGAATTTAGTACGGTCTGAACTGACTCGAAAATTGCCTGAAGTAGAGGTCTCCGAAGTACACCATAACTCAACAGATGACCCTAGCAAGTTACCGCAGCGTCCGTACATAAGAGATAAGTTGTTCTACGGTGAGAAACTTGCCGTGCACGCCCCATGAACCCTCCAGATAAGGTGCTGCAGCCGCCATCTGGCTGTCCAGCAGACAGCACTTCCACACTCCAACACCCAAACCTAAACCCTGCCATCATACCGTCAATAAGTTTATACGGAATCGCCGCCCAGCACATTTCATGAATACATCGATAGGTCATGAACGACGCGATCGAGTAGGTAGGAAGACGAGTAGGTAGCATTCCTCACACAACGCCATCCATCCATGTGGTACCGCCTGCCTGGCAGGCAGAATATATGGCTTGATAGAGCGGTGGCGCGGGTGCTCCCTCGGCAGACATGCCGCAGCTACCATACCGCTAACCCACCGCCTCCCGCTCCCGCTGCGCCCCTGGCCGGCCGTTGGCTGGCAAACTAGTCAATGTACTTGAGGATGCCGTTGCTGATGAAGGGCTCCGCCTCCTCGCGTGGGAGCAGGTGGACCGTGTTGCGCGACAGGTTGACCTTGCCGATGCTGAACATGACGTCCCCGTGCTCCTGCACGCAGCGCACCTGCACGCTGGGGCCCTTGGGGGGCTCCATGTCCTGCGCGGCGGCGCAGAATAGGGCGACCCCGTTGGTGCCCCGCCAACCTGGCCCACCCAGGCTGGGCCCTGGCAAATGGTGCAGGCGCTGGCAGTGCGATCGCGGCGTTGATGGAACCCACCACGGTCAGCATGAGATTTATGCCCTCCCTCCGGCCTGAGTACTTGTTCAGCAGCTGGTCGTACTTGTCAAAGAACTGGGGAACGGTGAGGGGGGGGGGGGGGGGGGGGGGTCAGTGAGTAGCAGTGCTGGCAAGGGGATGGCGCCCGGGTGGGTGGGGGGGGCACTGGTTTATCTCGTTCCCGCTGATAAACCAGTGGCCCGTGTAGCTACGCATGCCCAGCGCACCTCCAGCTCCAACGGCCCCAGCTGCGATTTGAACTCCTCCGGCAGTGTGCGCGATCGCCACCACATCTCCTTGATGCTGTCCAGCCGCTTCTGCCTGCGTGCGCCGGGGTGCAGGGAGAGAGGGGAGAGGAACCAGAGGGGGTGCGAAAGAGCCAGGGGAGGGGAAGGGAGGGGGTTCAGAACGGCTGCAGCCTGATTGGAGTCGCCCAGGGGGGGTTGGAGCTTCACTGGGCGTCGGGTAAACTCACATGTAGGCCATCAGCACCCGCTTGTTTCGCAGGATGGCGCTGTGGTGGATGAGCACCGCGCACGCCTCCTCCGGCAGATCAGCCCAGTCGTCCTGCTGCGAGGAACCCTCCTGCTGCTCCCGCCCCATCTGCACGTCGCTGGAGGCGGTGGGTGGCGAGAAGGGGGGGCGGTCAGCGACCGCGGTGGCAGGAAGGAGCTAACTATGGCGGTGGCAGGTGTGCTCACTTGAAGATCTTTGTCATCAGCTGGTTGTGCTCATTGACCTCCTCCCGCGCCTGCTGCAGCGCCTCGTCCTAATGACAGCCGGCCACGCGTCAGCCCGAAGTCTGAGCCCGCGTCCACATCATGTGCTCAGGCACGGCAAACTGTGTGGCAGGCGGGCCCACGTTGTAAGGCGGCAGGTTCTCTGCCGGCACGCCGTCCACCTCCCGCAGCAGCCCGATGGCCGTCTTCCCAAACATGGTTGGCTGTGTTGCCTATGAGGCAGCCAGGGGTGGGCTGTCGGTGCTGGTGCCATCTGGAATTGTGCTCCACGGCAGGGACAAGGGGGGAAGTTCATGCCGACAGCGACCCCCCCCCCCCCCCCCCCCCCCCCCCCGGCCCCTTACGACCCAGCGGCCACTGTTTTTGCAAGCCTCCTCGTGCCGCCATCGCGCCCAGCCAGCACGGCACAGCTGGCTCCCAGCTACCGTGCAGAGCCGCCTTACCTACACTCTAGTGCCTTCTCGCGCGCACCCAAGCTCCACCTCAGGAGGCCGCTGACCGTGCGGCCGCCGTAGGCGCACGTGGCTGCGTGCGCGGCAGGTCGGCGGAAGACGGCGGACGAACGGTCGGCCAGACAGCGGGGTCGTCGATTTAACTTTTGATGCTTGTGGCTGGTCGCTGTCCGCACTATCTGCGCTGTCGGCAGTACCAGGGATCACTGAATATGGGCCTTCCGGTGCGGGTTGGGTATGTGGTGTGGGGCGTCGGAATACGTCTGTCGCCACGACTAGAGAGGCGAGAGGCGCGCGCGCCGGGGGGGGGGGGGGGGGGGGGGGGGGGGGGTGCAGTGGGGCACTGGCATGTAGACCAGCGCGCCGACGCGACAAGCAGAGGAAAATCAAAAATTCGAATTTTCGTATTCCAGCCCAGGAGCAGGACCATGAGCGCGTCCTATGACGATGCCGGGACTGCTCATCTGCGAAGAGATATGTTGCGGTAATAATACGTTTACATTACGAAACATACGCGCATATACCTAGTACTGAAATATTATTCTTTTTAGCAGTATTATATCATATCACGACTGGGAAAATGCGTTTCCGTTATGTATTCGTGCTGCGTCGTTTCCATCTATATCCGCCGAGAACATAGCAGCAGTAAGCGATGCTTGCTTCACTTGGCCCCTTCACTTCCGTGTATTTTCCGGACGCTTTCCCTGTAACCAAACCAATTATTCATTCAGGCCCGCAATAAAAACGGCTCGAGCTGCCTGCTGTCGCTACTGGGTACTATGACGGCCTCGTCGTCCGCCGCGGTCGTTATTTGTCGTCGTTAAACGCCGTTGCGACATCCATCACGGGCGCGACACCGATAAGTGTCATGATCAGACGCGTCAACCACTTTGATCTGTTCATACTATTGTCCCTTCGTCCTTTCCATACGCCTGTATGCCAACCTGTGAGCACGGGTACCTGCGCCCCAGCCCCAGCTCCCAGCGTGTCTTGCCCTCGGGAGCTGATCGCCGGCACAGGATGTCCGGAACGGCGAGGGTGCGCGGGGGCGGCTTGTGGGTGGCGACTAGCCCCTGCAGCCTGGCGCTGCCGCTACTTTGCGCGACGTTGCTGCTGTCCACGGTGGGCATTGCCGCTGGCGAGGGCGAGGGCTGGCACCGCGTGAAAGAGTACACCGACGAGGCTGCCGGCGGCGGCCACTCGCCCGCCATCCGGTGCGCGGCTGCCACCATGCTCTCGCGGGCACCGCCTCCGCCCTGCCTCTAGCTGCCCCAAGACTTAGCGCTGCCCAAGTTGTGCCCTTCGCCCCAAGCCGGCCCCACCCGAGCAGCCCAGCGCTGGGCCCACCCACGCACAGACACGGCTGCTGTCTCGCAGAGCATGACACGGCGCCCTGTACCGGCAGGTACAACCACGGCGCAGTGGTGGTGGGCGACGAGATGGTGGTGAGCCACGGCTACTTTTACAACCGCGAAACCTCCGACCCTGAGTGGCTGTACGACACATGGTCCATCAACCTGGCCGCCACCCAGCCACAGTGGACACTGATTGCCACCGGGATCCCGCCCGCAAAGGCGTACACAGCCTACAAGGTGTGACGACAGTGAATAGGTTTAGCTGGGCCGGGGGGGCACTTCTGTGGCCGGTGCCATGCCTGCGGCACAGGGCACTGGCCGCCACTGCCAATCCCCCCCCCCTCCCCCCCCCTCCCCGCCTCAGCCCCGCCTATCACTCACATACCGGCATCTTCGTCCGCATCCCCATCTATTTTCTCTGTAGGCAGGTAAGACGCCATCGCTGCCAAGCGGGCGCTATGGCGTCACGCTGTCGCACCACGGCGGCTCCCTCTATATGTTTGGCGGCACTGATGGCGGCGCGTCCAAGCACGGCAGGACTGGGTGAGCCTGGGTCCCCCCCCGCCCCCCCCCCCCTCCCCCCCAGCAGAGCCCCATGGGCGCCTCCTAGCCACGTGCCCCGCCTTTATGGAACACCTCAACTTGTTTGCAGAGGCGACCTGCTGCTGAGCCCCCCGTCCCCCCCCCCCCCCCCCGCCCTTCCTTGCTGCCTTCCCCTGCCGCCTCTCCCTCTCGGCGGGGCAGCTACGAGGTTGGCTATGAGATGGATGAGCTATGGCAGTTCGAGCTGCGCGCCCGGAAGTGGACGCTGGTTGAAGCGCGTGGTGGTTACAAGCCCACGGTGCGGCGGCCACCCCTCCCTGTCGCCCGCGGAGCCCCGGCCAATACAAGTCATCCACGCACCCAGCATGGCCGGCGAGCAGGGGAGCCCCTCCCGCCTGAGCTCACCCACCGCGCACCCCCTTCCAACCCCCTGTCCCGACCGCAGGCGCGCTACCTGCACACCGCCGTGGTGCTGGGCGACAGCCTGTACGTCTACGGCGGCAACAAGGACGGCGCGGGTGACGTGGCGGTGCTGGACCTGCGCACCAGGCGCTGGGCGCAGCTGGTGGACGAGGCCGCAGGCATTGCGGCGGGCCCGGGCCCCCGCTTGGGCCACACAGCCGCGGCGTTTGAGTCGTCGGCCATGCGGTGCGCCCCCCGCTTTCATGCTGCATCCAAACACTTAACACTCATAGCAATGGCAATTGCACGAACTGTCTCGCAGGTAGAGCATGCCGTTTGTTTTAATTGATGATTACGATTCATTATTGTTTTAACACAGTTGTTATAAAATGGTAAGGGCGCTGATGTTTTATTTTTGCTTTTTGCTTTTTGCTTATTTATCTAATGCAGATGTAAATTAAATCTAATGTAGCATTAGATCTAACTGATCATCACGTAGCTGTTTTTTCACACAACCTCTGTTAGTCAACGCATGTAGTCATCATTTATCATCACTATTTCTCCTAGCTTACCCCCCGCCCCCTCTCCCCCGGCTGCCGCAGAGGCTTTGTCGTGTACGGCGGCCGGCGGCGCGGGGCGTCGACCGCTAAGTTGGGAGGCGACGTCTGGCTGTTTGACGCGGGGGCGAGCGCCTGGGCGGGCCCGCTGACGGCAGTCACCCCAGGCGGCACGCCCCCGCCGGCGCCGCGCGTGTACCACGCCATGGCAGCGCTGCCCGGCGGCAGCTGGCAGGGCGAGCGGAGCTGGGCCGCCCTGGGTGCGGTCGTTAGCCTGGGGAGCGTCACGACGCCCGTGATGTCGTGCAACACCGAGGCCTGGGCCATGTGGGTGTCGGCCAACGCGTCGCTCGTGTCCTGGAGCCGGCTGCCAGACCTCCCGGTAGGGCACTACCACCACTCGCTGGTGGCCCACGGTAGCGCTGTGTACGGCTTCGGCGGCCACCTGTGTTCCACCACCAAGGGCGACCACCCTTTCTACTACCTCAACCACCTGGAGGCGCTGCCTGTGGGGGAGCTGGGCCCCCCATCGCTCGCCTCCCTGGTTGCAGTGGACCCCGAGGCTGCGCAGCATGACGAGCTGTAGCCGGTTATTGCAGCCCCAAAGTGTAATTCTCACATTATGTTATCGATGTGGAGCGCACACCAGGGCACGCTGAGTCGCTGAATTTCCTCGCGGTGCGCCTGCCCCGTCGCTGCCATTGATCGACCGTTTCGGATGGGCGAGACAAGTTACTCGAGGCTCGTCGCGAGCCGATTCTGTTTGTTCTTCGGCGTTTTTTTTTTGACTGTGCTCGCATGTTCAATGAATGTGACGTCGCTGCACGCGCATAGCACTTGCCAGCGTCTATGACCTTTGCATGTCTCCTGGAATACAGGGCCGCCATGGAACCGCCGTCGTTGCGTAGGTGCATGCCACTGCATGGCGAAGTTACGACCCCGTTGCTCGTCTGTCGTCTAGGCGTCACCTATATATATATATGCAATTATCACATTGTGACATAGTACGAGTATCCGTGCTGACGACAAAGCGCGCCTCCATCCTTGTAATTTAATTGTCCTGCCGCACGTGTGCTCGTCATACACTCGTCGCAACGACACCGCCCGTGCGTATTCCCCCCATCCAGATACGATAGTGAAGCTATTAGCCCGTCCGAGGGAGGGCCGATGAAGCATCGTCCGTTTCTGCTCTCGACGGAATATCCAAGTATTACATCGTGAGAATGCACAGCAGACCGCCGGTAAAGGAGTTGCCATAATGTAGGATGCAATCATGAACAGAACATCATCTCGACTTCGCTGTTGACGGCGACGCAGCTAGATCAGGTATGAAATCCCCCGAAGCCCCTGCAACGTCGTCCGAGCTTGGTGCAAGTAGGGTATAATCAGAGTCGATATCATCTATTGCGGTGGTCTTGGCAGCCTCAAAAGATGGGTCGGTCCAGCAGAAGTAGGAGGCGTCGACAGTGGTCTCTCGCATCAGGGTTTGGGGCGGCCCCAGCTGCCCATCGTCATGCATCCGAACACCACGAAGCGCTATCAGAGCTTCAGGCGGGGATGGACAGCGACGCTCGACGGAAGGTGCTGCCCCAGGCTCAATCCTCGCCATGTGGCATGGAACCTCTTCCCCCTGCCTGCCAGTCTTCAAGATTACTCATGATGATGTCACGTTCGGTCGCTCCCATATGGACGGCGACATCATATGTCTAATATACGCGTATCTCCTAAGCACAAATGCCGTGCTATGGCAGGAGCGAAAGGAGCACGCTAAACGCCTGGCTCGCGAGCAGCACGAGAAGGACAAGCGCAGGGAGCTGAGCGGAGAAGTGAGCGAGTTATTTGTGCTCAACATACCGTACAGCGCCACCGCGGGCGAGGTGTCGCTAGCCCTCAATCGCGCATCCGGCGGTGACGCGGTTGTTCGATTCGAGCTGCTGTCATCCACCACGCCAGGTAACGGCAAAGATCGAGTCACCGCCTTTACTGTCTACATCGGCATGGCGCCGACTCAATTAATTTTACTAAGTCGGCATTTGCCGCAGTGTGTGTGTGTGTGTGTGTGTGTCCTTCGCTACGGGTATGCACGCATATCCTTTATGTGATCATGCTGTATGTGATGACGTTAGAACGTATGATGATATACTATGCGGCACAAATACATGATAAATGACAAATAATGGAATGTATATGTATATACATAATATCGATGTAAGTTTGATAAAAGCTTAATGAATAGGGTATCGCAATAAGGATCGTCGGAATGGAGGTTAAAAGTCACCATTGGCATCATGGATTGCCATGGGTCTGTGCTTGACAGTCTCGAACTTACCAATGGAATGAGACGTGCTTGCCAAGTTTCAGCCTGTCTATTTCAAAGCTGTACTAGTACGGCTCACACTTTACATCTGCCAGGATCGGGATCTGATTGATATCGGGATCTGCCTTTGCGGCGGTTCCAGATGGCCTGAGGAGATCTACCGGCAGGGGAAGGCTCCGGGTTTGCTCGACGACCGACGCCGGCAGGCTTCTGCGCCTCGCCGCCCTGAATGTCTTCCGCCTGCACGGCCGAACCTTGCACATCAAGCCGCAGCGCCCGGCGAGGGGGAAGTCGTACGGGGAGGGGCAGGAGGCGGGCTACTGGAGCTACGGCTGCGAGCGGCTTGAGCTTGGCTGCCCCAGCCCGGCAGCTACGACCTCGTCAGACGTCCCGTCGGAGCAGGCGCACACAGCAAGAGACGAATCCGACAACCGGCCCTCACGGCATGGCCGTCTGCTCCAGCCCGGCATGCGCTGCCACTGGTCCACCGATCTTGACGTCAGCTTGGAGATCCGCAGCAAGGAGCGCGCCCTGATGCTGCTATTCACCGCGCCGGACGCCGCCGGCACACGCCAGCGCTACAGGGCGGTCTGCCTGCTGATGCACGTGGTGGGTCACGCGCTGGTGGAGAATGACGAGGCGGCGGCGAGGGACGCGTACGCGCTCAGTCTGGTGCTCAGCTGCCCCCCGCAGCTGTTCCGAAACGAGGCCGCCCCTGCCCCGGAGATCGGTGATGGGAGTGCGTTTCTCTGGCTGGCGGCCTCCTTGCTGGACCGTACACAGTGGACGCGCACCACGGACTTCTCGCCCGCCGGTGTGTTTGGCAGCTGTCTGATGTACCGCCTCCCGCTGCGTGCCTCTGAGGTGAGCGAACAATCGACATCCCAGCCCTCCCCACAATGACGCCCTGTCTGCTTATCAGCGCCACCACTCCTGCCAGTGAAAGCAGCGGCGTCACGCCCATTATCTCACTCCCACTCGGTACGCACAGCTCACACTTTGAGCCAAGGGCATTGAAAGGTTATAAATCCAATGCCGCCATTGGCATCCTTTTGGCAGTACTCGATGGCGGTTTGTATAAGAACTTACGGGTGTCAGTTTCCGCGGATCGATGCACAAAATAGAATTTTGATGTTTGAACTTTCTTGAAAGTTCATTCCTGCTAGTCTTCCAACTAAACTACACAGGCCAGCTGTCTTACGGCCTGGCTGCATACACTCGCATAGGATTGACTGTAGGCCGTGGCGTTCAGCCCTCTGAAGGCCAGCAGCGGCGCCATAGCAGCCATTCACACCGGGCCGGCAGTTTGACATGTGCGCATTCCACAACAAGCTCAGGAACTACTGTAACTACTACAGCAGCAGGACGCATGAGTGGGGATGCGTGGATATGGGTGCGGCTGCTCGTGACAAGCACAGCATTCGGGTTAATTTGAACATGCGCTCGAAACTAATGTGCGCCCGACATCTTAATTAACTAAGAACGCTGCGTCTGCCTACCTACCTGTCTGTCTGGCTGCTTGGCTGTGTGACCGCCCGGAGATACGAAAACTTGCCGAAATTCAGACATGTACACGAGTGGCCCTCCGAATCTGCAATTGGTTTGGTGCCTTTTCGTCTTCGAGGTTGTGCTAAGCGCCCTCATGGGTGACGATGGCAGATTTGGTCTGCGCGCATCGGCACTCGCGACTGTGGCTCTTATGGGGGGGGGGGGGGGGGGGGCAGCAGGAGGTGTGGCGCACCAGCAATGGGATAGATACGGGACACAGCGCTTCCGTCCGGTTTTCAGAAAATAAACACCGCGAGCACTCGGCGGACAACGAGCGTGTTGACTGATCCACACTGTAGAAGTGCGCGGCGCAAACTGCGAGCGTAGTGCGTATATAACCAATATAGTAGTACCCGTGTGTATGTATCATAAACCCACACATGCGCTGATACCACGGAGCGGTATTACTTTGACCGTGTTGGTTGTGGGTAGTCGTTGCCGCGAGGTGTCTCGGATCATGCAGAGGAGTTTAGCGACAAAGCAAAGTGCTTGGGAGCCCGCTTTTCATACTCCTATCGGAACGGGTGTGCATCCTTCGAGCGAAAGTGAGGAAGGTCGTGCTCAGCAACGGGCAAAACAATCAACAAATATATAGTATATCTGTTGTCGGTTCGCATTGGTTTTGCTAGATTTCTCAATTGCGGTTTCTCCCCTGGGGCGGAGGGCCCCACGTGCGTCCCGTTGTCTGTATCTCCGCGTTGGCACCCGCGCTTTGTAGCTCTGTGCGCACATGTACGGCAGGCTCTGCCGCCCTTGGGCCGTTCCGACAGTCAGCCCAATCAGGGACACCAGCAGGTTTCAGCGGTGACGTCGATTATCTAAATTGGGAGCTGCAACGCTTTGCAGATCCACAAGGGCGGCAAGGGCAACAGCCTCATGAGCCTCCTGTACCAGCTGCGCCTCGTGGAGCAGTACCCCCCGGCGCTGCACCCGATGCACGCCCCCGCGACCATCGAGCCGCCCAGCTGCAGCGGCGGGCAAGACATCGCCGCCGCTGCTGCCGCGGACCCGGTCCCAGCGGCGTTCCGCGGTCTTCCGTTTCCGGTCAGCCACGCCCTCGCGTGCCTCACCTCTTCGGGCCGCCTTTGCAAGTGGTGCCTGCCGGAGGGGTTCCTCTCCCTCCTGTGCGCGACTCCCGTTGATCTTGCCGTGGAGGCGCTGGAGCGCATGAATGCCGGGCGGAACCCCGTGCCCAGCCATGAGGCCTGCAATCTGTTCAAGGCCGCTGTCCGCTGGCTGCAGTCCGGCGACGAAGGGGGAGACGGGGAGGACGCAGAGGAAGGGGGCGACGCGGAGCCCTCGGGCGCCGGCATTGTCACCACCCGCACGGCCCACGTTACGCCGACCCGGACGGTGTTCTGCCCCCCTGAGGTCGAGCGGAGCAACCGGGTGCTGCGGCACTGGAGCCACCTGGCGAGCCGCTTCCTCCGCGTGACCTTCACGCTCGGGGAGGACCTGGTGTTCAAAGCCCCGGGGTTCGCCGGGACGGACGCCATCTACGGCCGCATCAGCCGCCTGATGAGTGGCGGCATCCGCTGCGCCGGCCGGCACTACCACTTCCTCGCCTTCTCCAGCAGCCAGATCCGGGAGGCGTCCTGCTGGATGTTTGCCGCGACGGACGCGGTGAGTGCGGAGACCATCCGCGGCTGGATGGGCAACTTTGAGGAGCTGCGTGTGGTGGCCAAGTGCGCCGCGAGGATGGGGCAGTGCTTCTCCAGGTGAGGACCCGGTCACATTCCGACCTTTGTCACTGTTGACACTGCCACAGGCACCGTGACGTATCATCACGCAGGATGACCGAATATTTCCATTGGCAAACAGTCGCGGACGGAGGCGCAAGGAATAAAGTGATTAAGCTTTGTCGTATGTATTATATTATATTTCATTACAACTTTATTTCTGGGCGGACAGAGCCAGCAGTCTTACAGCTCGACCGCACAAACCCCCATAGGGTCATACACTAACTAAAGCCCATAGCGTGCCGCCCTCTTAGGCCAAGTCGTATTATACATATCATCCCCGGGGAATGTGCTTATTGTGGGCAGATTGTAGCCCACCAGACATCAGGTGGCTAAACGGCGCGTCCGCACCACCCCTCCAGACATGCAAGCTGGGCATGCCTATCTATTGGATACCTTGGTCACGCTTTGGGTCCGCTCACGTGATCGCTTCCTCGCCCTCCCCCCTTATAATAGACAAGAGATGTTATTATTGAGCCATTGAGATCTACCGTAATTCGCCGCGAGTCAAGCATAGAACATCCGAGCCGAGATAACATAACAGCGTGTCGTCACTTTTTTGCGATTTGCGAAGCAATGAACTGTTGATTCAGGTGCGTGGTGACCCCCGGGCTCGCTATCACACGTGCTCTGTCGCGGGCCTCCATCACGCGTTCACTCGTGACGCTAGCAGGGATGGCCGCAATCCATCCGCCGCCCTCCCCGTGTTTATATCGGACCTTTGCTTTCTCTCTCCCACCAGCCACCCCTTGGCGGGGGTGACTTTGGCTTATAACCCCCCAACCCCCTTCTTCCATTGCGCCGCAGCACGGTGCAAGTGGCGGAAAACTGCAGCGCCAAGGTGCTGTGCACCGACATCCCGGATGTGGAGAGGAACGGGCACTGCTTCAGCGACGGCGTGGGGCGGATCTCGCCGCCGCTGGCCGCCGTCGCGGCGGCCCGCCTCACGAGCCACTGGAGCCACGCCAGCGACCCGCCCCGGCCCGACCGCACGCCGCCGCCCTCCGCGCTGCAGTTCCTGTACAAGGGCTGCAAGGTCGTGCTGTGCGTGGACGCCCGGCTCCGCGGCTGCAGATGCAGCTGCGGCCCAGCCAGACCAAGTTTGAGTGCCCCGGCAGCGACGCGCTGGAGGCCATCCGGCTGGCGCAGTTCCTGCCGGGCTTCATGAACCGGGAAATCATCCTGCTGCTGTCCTGCCACGGGGTCCCGGACCGCATCTTCCTGGGGCTGCAGCACGCCATGACTGCGCGGCTGAACAACATGCTGCGCGACGCCCAGTGTGCGCTGGATGTGCTGTTTGACATGGGGGCCCACGGGACGGTGCGGTCATACATGATACCATAGCTGCGCTTTGGGTTCGCTACACCAGGCAATCGTAGCTTTTGACCCCCCTTCCTTCCCCCTGCGAAGAGAGAATTTCGATATTTATAAGCTATCAGAATACGTCACGGAGTATCGAACAGAGCGTCCAACTCAATCATGCTGGTGCAAGACCGTTCGTGGATTTTGCGACCCGCGAACCCAGCGTCAAAGTAACGGTACACCGCGGCTGCTTTTTGTCGAGTTCGGTGCCGACAATACTTTTGGATTGCAGGGATAGATGGCAAGGATAGCAAGGAGAGGTGGTGAAAGTGTAGGGGGCATCATGACGATGGGTGTTCTAAAGGCAGTGTTTTAGACGATGATCCAACAGTTTTGAAAAATCCGTCACTGGCCTCTAATTAGTCTTGGAGAATGCTTCGGCAATTTGCTTTTTCACTACAACGGAGCGTCGCCTACCCAGGTAGGGCTTTCCGTCACTGGATCGTTGCCTATAACCGGCGGGGGGGGGGGGAGGGGGGGGGATAGTTTAGTTTGCAGTGTTTGGTTTGCGATGTCTGAAGGTGGAGCTGCATACTCCTACGTGCCTCCCACCCTCTCCATCCACGCAGACGAGCCGGCCGCTAACGGTGTAGTGCGCATGCATGGGTGCCTTATGCAGGTCTGGGGCAATGGTGTGGCCGCAGCTCTGCGCATGCGCGCCCCCATTGCCGACCCCTTCGTCATGGGGGCGCTGCGGGCTGTGCGCGGGTCCCTGCTGCAAAGCCTGAGGACGCGGGCCAGGGTGCTGGTGCCGCAAGCCGCGCGCCTGATCGGTGTGATGGACGAGACGGATACGCTGGAGTACGGCCAGGTGTTCCTGCAGGTAGCATCCAAAAGAAGCCAAATTTGAAATGTGTTACATCAATAACAGGAGGAGTGCCGCGTGGTCAGCTGTCACTCGGCCCGACTTTCGCGAACCCGCATAGGGTCGCTCAGACCCGCCGCATGTCGCCCTCTGAATAAGGCCAAAAGTAGAGCTCGTAACATGCGATCAACGGTGGGTGTCCGCTGCGCGATGTTGTGACGCGCCATATCTTATCATGTTGTCTTGCCCCGCCTGCCTTGCCCAGGTGGCCAAGAAGGACGGCCTGGGACAGGCAAAGCTGCGCCTCATCCAGGGCAGCGTTGTGGTCCTCAAGAACCCGTGCCTCCACCCCGGGGACTGCCTGTAAGCCCCTCCTGCTACGATTCCTTGGTCTTATGTATGCCCGCTGCCGCTGCTGCCCATCACCACCCCACGTGATGTCGTCCCCTGCGCCCGGCCGAAGACACAGACTTTGCTCCGACGGAATGTGGAGTTTGATATTTGTTCCAGCCTTACTCCTACCAGTCTCCCAGGTACACAGGTCGGCCGTCTTACGACCCGGTTGGACGAACCCGCATTGGGCCCACTAATAAAAGCGCGTAGCGTGCAGCCCTCTGAAGGCCAAGCCGGAATTTGAAATTTGTATTTCTTACAACTTTCTTCTCGGGCGAACCAGGCCAGGTGTCTGCACAAACCCGCAATGGTTCGGCCGTAGCCCGCAGCGCGCAGCCCCCTGACGGCCAGGTCCTAAGAGAGAGCGGTGTCGTCCTCGCCCCCTCCCTCCTCCCCGCCCCTAGCCCGTCCCCCCCCCCGCCGGCCTCCGGTGGCAGGGCAGGGGTCTCCGACGAAATGATATCTCTGATAATTGTTGCCGCCCCTGATGCCATGTCCGCAGGCAGCTGCAGGCCGTGGATGTGCCACAGCTGCGGCATCTCACAAACGTGCTGGTCTTCCCCTCTCGAGGGCACCGCCCCCACCCCGATGAGTGCTCCGGCGGCGACTTGGACGGCGATGAGTACTTCGTTTCATGGGCCCCAGACCTCATCCCGCCGCTGCCACAATCCGCGCCCATGGACTACAGGGCGGAACCCGCAACCACTGTAGACGGCACTGTCCAGGTGCCGCCGATGGCTGCGCCGCAAGCCAGGAGACCCGGGATCCAATTCCCCGAAATCCTCCGCATCCGCTGCGTGCGTAGCATTATTTACGCGGTGGAATCAATGGCCTCATCACATGCACCGATTGGCCCCGCCCTGCAGGTGGCCGACCTTGTCAACTTTTTCATAAACTTCCAACGGAACTCCAACCTCGGGGTGATCGCCCACGCGCACCTCGCCATGGCAGACGCCAGCCCCAGCGGGGTCAAGGACGAAAGGTGCAAGGAGCTCGCGAGGCTGGCGTCCGTGGCTGTCGACTTCCCCAAGACCGGTGTCCCCGCCACGGTGCCCCCGGAATACCGCCCGCAGAAGTACCCGGACTTCATGGAGAAGAAGGTCTGCTTGTGCTCGTTGTGGCGACCATGACATGCAGTGTTTATTGTCGGAGCGCTTGCCGCACTTCCAGCGTTCTTTCCAGTTGATGATGGTGAGAGGGAGGGAGTGATGAGGATGAGACCGTACCCTCGCCCCTCCCCCACATTGCGCGCCCCATTGTCTGTTTTGCCGTAGGACAAGCTCTCGTACAGTTCCGAGAAGGTGTTGGGCAAGTTGTATCGCGCGGCAAAGGACATGGAGCACGGGCCTCATGCCGCGTCCAGCAACCCCTTCCTGTCAGCCAAGTGGGAAGTGGGGCAGCTGCAGCCCCGGGAAGTGGATGCCCTTGAGGCCGCATTCGACGAGGAGCTGCTTTACGACGGCTTCGAGCGGTGCGTGGAGGAGGCGCTCCACCTGCGAGATGAGTACAACGAGGAGCTGCTGCGGCTGATGAACCACTACGGGGTGTACAGCGAGGGGCAGCTCATCAGCGGGCATGTCCCTCGCTTTGGGTCCCGAGCCCACAAGCGCAGCAACCACAACGACGTCAAGGAGCGCATCAAGGAGGCGTTGGTGGTAAGATATAGTAGGCGTCACCCGCATGCCATACTTCTTCGTGGTTCCCTGATGCCATTGGCTCACCCTTACCACGAACATTATTACTAACATTACTATTGCTACTACTATTACTTTTGTCAATATTCGTACCATACTATCATCATCATCGCCATCACCATCGCCATCATCATCATCATCGTCATCATCATCATCATCGTCATCATCGTCATCATCATCTTTCTCATTCTCATTCTCATTCTCATTCTCATTCTCATTCTTATCGTTATCATTATATTTTTCAATCTCCTCTGGTTTAGTACTATGGGGAGGCCAAGTGCAATCGCACTGTAAGCACTTCCGTACAAGCTGGCGTACCCTGACCACAACGGCGTTACCATGGGTGCCAGGCCATTCGCCGGAGAGTGTACGCAGAGGGCTTTGAGAGCATGCAGATGCACGGCCTGGCGGTAAGCACACCTCAGGACGACGACGGTGGCGGGAGCATGCAGCCCGCCGATGCAAATGAGGAGGATCATGGCGGGCGCTCCCACACGCTGCTGCAGAAGCACGGCATGAGGATGGCCTCTGCTTGGTATTGGGTCACCTACAGCCCCGATGCCGCCAATGTGGACCGGCTGTTCAGCTTCCCTTGGATTGCCCACAAGTACCTCGCGGCCATCAAGATGGAGCATGGGTAGGCGGTGTCGGCGCCCAGAGAGCTGCGCGCGCTTACCAGCCGCTTCCATTCGCATGTGCTGCCATGTCACCAAGGGGGGGGGGGGGGGGGGGGGGGGGGTCGTAAGCCTTGCGTTGCGGAAGCGTCCACCGGTAGCTAGCGCTAGCGCATACTCGGTGGAGCCGATGCCGTCCTGCTGTAGGGGATCTCTACGGTGCCGCTGTGACATCGGTTGTCGCATGTCCTTACTGCGAGATGGAGGCCCAGCCTTCATGTGCTCCGTTCCCAAAGGGGCAGCTTGCCAATGGCCATGGCCCACCAGTTCCTGCGACAACCCCCGCCATGCATCCATGCCCGCATTGGCAGGAATATGGCATATTGGCTGGACCTGGCATGATACCACTTGGCAGACACACTCGCATTCCCTCCTACGCACAATAGTGAACAAAGTAAGCACCCCCTGGCGCGTGCTGTGCAAACACACCGACGGGTCCCCCCCCCCCCCCGCCCCCCCCCCCCCCCACACACACACACACATAGCTGTCATTTCGCAGAGGGTTGGGGGTTTGGGGGGGGGGGGGGGGGGGGGGGAGCCACTGACGTCCCATATGTGGCGTGCTTTTTCCTATGGATTCACCTCCGCTTTGCGGGTCAACATCTACATCTGCACGAGACTACACGTTGATGATGGCACGCACACTGCCGACTAAGCGCCAAGTGAAAGCAGCGAGAGATCCGCATGTTGCCTGCATATGTCTGGGCATCAGCCACACATTGAAACTTGATGCAACTGAATCAAGTAAGCTATTTCTCTTGACAAGCTGTCTTTACCCAACATCAGCGAAGGGCCAACCCTGGCCTACCCGCATAGGGTCCGCTAATTAAAGCGTGTCGGGTGGGGGCTCTGTAGGCTATGTGGCGATTATGCTGCAGTACAACGGTACTGATTTGCATCTATACTATACTGGTAATAACGTATGGTGCTTCGTGCAGGGTTGATTACGCAAGGGACGCCAGCATGTACGCGCCCCCCGCACTGGTGTGCACAACGCATGTCCGTAGGAACACTACGCGACCACAGGACTGCCCGTACGCATACGCAACCTTATTAAGTAATAGTAAAGTTCGCCCCGGGACGACATGGGCCGAAGCCGCCCCAGCACTTGACCTCTGGCGCCAACTGCGCCAACTGTAGGTCTTGCGTAGCCCGTAGATCATTGCCTCATTCGAACCCCGAGGGGCTAATGCATCAACTGGGTAAACCCGGGGCACACCGGGCCAATATTGCCAACATATATCGACCAGGAATCGATCCCGGGACTTCTCGCATACGAGACGACCGTTCGACCGAGCGGACAAGGAATGTACCTTTTGTAGCGTGATATACTCAATATCTGGGAAACCGACTATCGGAAGACAGGACAAGTACATCCATCATTCCAACCGTCCCACCCATGGATGGCAATGCGACTTGCCCAAATCCCGGGTGAAAAGAGGTTCACTCCGGTGACCTCTTGCCCCTTAAAGGGCAACAAATGCAGGCGACGAAAGTAGCGAAAAGAAATATAAAAAGCTCCGAAACCAATATTAAAACAAGCAGCAGAGGGCTTCCTTTAATTGTCACTTACATACTCGGACATGCGTGAGTATGGCTGACAGCATTGCGGGCCATCTAGCAGTAAACGTGGTCGACTGGCGCATGCAGTGGACCCGAGTCGCAACGACAGCAGCAACACACCCCCCGGGAAACTCGTCATCAGCAATAGGTAAGGCCGCAAGGCGAGACGGGGGACTCGAGGCCGCCCACCAGGAGGGGGAAGTTGTGAGCCATCATGATCGATACAATCATGAGAATGTGAATTGAAATTAGGACAGAAACATGCTTTTCGCACGCGGGAGGAGGGCTTTTACTGCTTGCTGACCTATGTGCAGCATGTACTTGCCAGATGAGATGATGAAACTGAACTTGCACAATCTTTTCATCTTACGTATACAATTGCTCACAGGGTCGATTTGCGAATGTTGCAACATGTCGATAACGTGCGCACTCTTCCATATTTGCTTTTATCTAGTGGGCGCCACCATATAAATTATTGCCTACACATGACATAACCGGCATCGCGGCCGGGTGTCACAGGAAGGCGGCCACCCTCCGCACCACGGCCGCGGGCAGCCGGAGGCGCTCCACCTCGCCGAGCGGCAGCTCCCCCGTGACTACCGCCTCCTTCAGGAGTAGCCCCGCCAGCTCGTCAACCTCCACCTGGCGGCACCGACCCGACCGCCACTTGTCAGCCACTCTTGCCAGCCTCAAGGCCACTGCCAAACCCCATGCGGGGGTCACCAAGCTACCACAAAGCACCACCACGCAGCTCACTTGGCCCTTAAAGACGACATGCGACGGACCTATCCGACCGTATGCAGGCTTATGAAGTCTGCGCGTAAGACAGCTGACCCGCAGCGCTACCCTGGAACAAGCTTCCGCATCACTACGCAGCTCGGCCCTTGCCAAAGGCGCTTCTCTTCTCTCCCCCCTGGTCATTCCCCCCTGGTCATTCCCACTCTTCCCCCCCTACTCTTTCCCTCCTCCTGCCACCGTCTCCCCCCCCCTCTCAACAGAACGCATGCTGCGGGTGAGGTGTGGGCGGCCCATAACCTGGCGGGCGCCCCCCGACTGCCGCAGCCGCGCTTGGGCAGCCCGCACGGATGTGAGCACCATGGCGTCGCCAGGGGCGGTGACGCCGTCCTGCGCCGAGGGCGGCTCCGAGCGCTGGTTGAGGGCCACGAAGGCCGCCTGGGTGCACTTCATCAGGACGAGGCGGTCGCTCACGCTGTAGCCGCGCTCCTGCAGGACGGGGTCCAGCCGCTGCCACACCTGGCGGGCAAGCCGGGGGAGGAAGGGGGGAGAGGTGCTAAGACTACCAGCGGAATGAGGGGGAAGGCATGTCGGGGGTTGGGTGCGCTGAATAGCCGCACATGGGAAGCAGTAACTTCAGGCTGGTGACCGGCATCAGTAGCTGAATACCAGTGAAATCAGGCCGAATGAGACGTCAGGCTGAAATGGATTCCGTTGAAAGCGGGACTTGACACGGAGGTTCATTACCAACACCGGAGCCCCTGCAGCGCCGCCCTGCTGCCGCGGCTGGTGGGCTCACCTTGAGGATGGTGAGCTCCGGCCCACGGGTCGGCTCCCGAGGCACCGCCTGGGCCGACGGCGAGGACAAGCGCGCCCGCCGCGGGCGGCTGGCGGACGGGCGCGCCGCGCGGGAGAGGGTGGAGGCAGGAATTGCCGCAAGCCTTCGAGTCGGCAGCGCAGAGTGTAAATGGGAGGCTGCCATCTCGCAGCAACAAGGTGGCAACGACGTGGCGCGCCGACCTGGCTGCCACTGCAGTGCTGTGCTCCCCCCCTGTACTCGTACGCCCAGACGTAAGCTGCTTCCTCGCCGGTGTCGCCAATGGCCGAAAAGCCTGCAGTCGGGATGGGAAGGCGGATATCGCAGCTCGTTGAGCTCGTGAGCAGATGACCCTGCATCATCGTGTTGCGGACATCCACTTCACGCTGTCAACAATAACACGATCGTTCAGTGATGGGTTTGGTTACACGGGGTAGAGTCGGGGGAAGGCAAAGTACTAGTCGCTATCTCATACTGCTACGACTATTGCCTTTTTTGTTGCACATGTATCGCACTCCCGAAATGCTTTGCTCCGCGGGTTGGGGCTTGCCCCAACTCGCATTACTCGAATGGGCCGACGCCCAAACGGGTAGGGCGGACCTTTCGTGGTCAGTGCCGGGTATTTTGATGGCAGTGTTTTAGACGGTGATCCAACAGTGTTGGAAATTCCGTCACTTGCCGTTAATTAGTCTTGCAGAATGCTTCGGCAATTTGCTTGATTACTATATGACGGAGCGTCGCCTACCCAGGGCTTTCCGTAACTGGATTGCTGCCTAAACGGCCGTCGTAGAGACGCTTCAAGGGTTTCACTGGTGCCAGTCCTGTCCCGGGGGCGGAAAAAGAAACTACTGCTACGGGCGTCAGGCAGGGGCAGATGGGCATCGTGGCGTACAGCACGCGCTGCTGAAGTTTAAATTTGAATTGCCCGTCGGGCGCGCGCGCGACGGGCTGCTGCTGCTGATGTGCTGCGCAAGATGGCGACTAGATCTGCAGTGTCTGGCTCAACTGGTCGCTGTATCCCATCGCACCCTTGACACTGTCATTCGCCCCCAGCGCACCCATGCTGAGCACGCAGGCAGGCGGGCAGACCTATCTCTGCAGTCTCTGGTATAACTGGTGCACTTGTTGCGTCGCGCGGGCCGGATAGACCGCCAGTCACTCTGCTCTCAGCCGCCAGGCCCCGTTCCTGCGCCGGAAAGTGTACCTCACAGTCCGAGACGACGACGCGACCACGGCAAGCAGCAGCGGATGTACAGCACAGTTGTGTGAGTAAAGACACAGCGACCGCACTCACCGACCAACCGGCGCGACTTCTTCGGGAGTTTGGGAACCAGTCCCACGGATTGGTCGCGCGAGACTCCGCTCGGCGGGAAGTCGCGGGGGCGTACCGCGCCGGCAACTGCCTGCCCGCCCCCCCCCCTCCCCCCCCCCCCCCCCCCCCGCCCCCATCTGAATCGAGGTAGTGCGCCGGGGCGTCAGGATGGGCCCGCCGGCCGGCAGCAACAAACGGCAGAAGAAGCAGGGCACCATGGACAGCCTGCTGGGCCTGCCCACGCTGCCCTCCTACTTCGTCCTCCGGCCCGCGCCCGACGGCGGTCTGGTCGCCGAGTGGCTGGCGGCACTGCCCAGCGGCGAGCCGCAGGGCGAGGCCGAGTGGCGTGCGGAGGCGAGGTTCGGGACGCGGCACGCGACGCTGGTGAGCCTGGCTACGGCCGGCGCGGATGGGGAGAATGACGCACAGGTGAGCGAGCCGCCCCCAGCACTCCAGCAGCGCATTCTTATCTCGTCCGAATGTCGCCCGCGCCGCCGATCGCGGAGTCGCTACCTGTACGGCATCATAGCTCGTCGGAGGATGATAATTTCCCATCTGGTTTCCATATTCGGGTAATAGATGAAGCCGGATTGCGAGGACGATTTGCATTCCAACTATCAGACTTGGTGCACGGGTGCAGGGACACCGGAGCGGTGCCCGGGAGGGTGCGGCGCTGTCGGAGCCGCCGGCGGTGGCGGACGTGCCGATGCTGAAGTCGCTGCTGCAGAAGGCGGTGCGGCGGCGGCACAAGCGCGCCGCGGTGTGGGCGGCGGCCGCGTTGCTGGAGCTCAGCGCCGACGACCTGTTGCGCCGCCTGCCGATCGTGGCGCTGGAGGACGTGGGGCTGTGCGGCGGCTTACTGCCGGCGCTGGTGTGGATGATGGCAGCGCACACCAAGGGCTGGGCGCCCGGCCCGTGCCACATGCACTGGCTTCTCAACGCGGTGGCGAGCCTGTGCGAGGTCGCGGAGCGCGAGGTGCCGGGCGCTGCCGAGCAGCTGCTGGTGAGCGACCGCCAGCTGCTGGCGCGGTGCGGGGGAGGAGGCGCGCCCCCCGCCGGCACGCTTAGCCTCATGCTGAGTCTCAAGGCGAGGCTCGAGTACGGCGGCATGGCGTGCGACATGCACATGTGCGAGACCCCCCCCCCCCCCCCCCCCCGCGGTCCCGCACGCCACCTGCCTCTGCTCTTGCGAGACATGTGCCCAGATGCTGTGGACGCCGGGTAGTCATCGTTGATGTGACGGTACAGAACAGTGATCCCCTATGTGCAGCGGACTTTGTGCTGCCGCGACTCACGTCCAGCTTCATGTGGAGTGCTGAGGCGTTGTATAGGCGCCGGCGTGGCCAATGCGAGTGAGAACCTGCCCACGTGCCAGAGTTTGAATGCAGACGAAACTATAGCGAACGTCCCTATGGGTAGCATGCGCCCCCAATCAGAGGCGTTTGTTATGGGTTTTGGTTATAGATGCGTTGGCAGCCGTCATCGATGAGGAGTGTGAACAGTCTCCGACATGCTGCGGCGCGTTCCGCTGCTGGATTGCTGCCCAACAAGGCCGCTGCAGAGGTGCAGCATCGGGAGCGGTGTGAACAGTCGGGGACGGGAGGGAAACGACGTGAACGCGCGCCGGCTGGATGCGGAGCGTTGTCCGTGCTGATCTGTCCCGCCCTCCGATATCCCGCGCCGCGCCCGTCCCGCAGGATCAAGTGGTACATGAACACCTGGCACTCGCGCCTGCAGGAGCCGCAGCGGTCGGCTGTCCCAGTCGCCACCAGCGGCCCGCCCCTCTCCACCTTTGTGAGCGCCCTGCCGGTGGCCCCGCTCCCGCTGTCGGGCTGGCTGCTGCCCGCGATCGACTTCCACTGCTCCGACGTCGTGCCGCGCGTGCTGGCAGCCGCCCCGCACCTGCGCCTGTCGATGCGCCTGTCCCCCGACGAGCTCGCCAGCCTCATGTGGGACTTCTCCAGCTCCGTCAACTCGCGCGCGCTCCTGCCCGGCTCCGCCCCCGCGCCCTGCCCCCGAGGCAGCCGCCCGCGATGGGACGCGGTCCGGCAGGCGGTGATGAAGGCGGCGCACGCGATTCTGCAGGAGAAGGTGGCGGAGGCGGCGGCCAAGCGGCGCGCAGCGGAGCATCCGGTGAAGCCACGCGCCCAATAGCGGCAGCCTCGCCGCGCCTGGCACTTCGCCACGGACGAGTGTCCTAATTTATCGGCACTCGGTGGCCCCGAATTACACATAAACACACGCAAACGCTGGCATGGGGCGGTGTGCCGCTGCGTGAACGGTCGCCACCCGCTGCTGCACCCACGGAGACCCCCTCCGTGCATGAACACAAATACGATCGCCACGCTGACGCCGCGCGCCGCCGCCCTCGTCCTGCCATTTGTCGTAGAGTTGCCTGGCGCTGTGCATGCGTGCTGACGGGCAGCGGCGTGTGCTGTGCCCGGCAAGCTGCCGCCCGGCATGGGAACACTGGGCGGATCGGAGGGGGCCTGGGTCTCTGCCGCGCCGCGCGTGCTTGCCTGCCGGTTGGCTGGGGCTGCCGCTCACAGCGGGGCTGCCGCCGCTGCCGCCGCCGCTGCCGCCGCTTCCCGCCGCCGCATCAGGTCGACCATGTAGTTGTCGATGTCCATCTTCCGCCCCAGTGTCGAGCGCTGCGGCGTTCCGTGGCACCAGCGGGGCATGCTCAGCGCGCGGCGGTACCCCGCTGGGCCACGTCACCCCATCGTGAGAGGGTGGCGGGATGGGGTGAGACTCGGTGCGCCATCGGCGTGCCGCGCGACAACTAAACGAGGAAAGGTCGCCGGCGCCTTTTGGTGAACTACCGCCGCTCAGTCGGGGGGCTGTTTGGACGCCCAGATGCCCGGGCAACAGGCCTCGGTAAACACACTTTGAGCTCGAGGATAGTAAGCATTGTTGACCCCCCCCCCCCCCCCCTCGCGAAGAGGAAACAACCATCAAAGAGACGGTGGTGTCATAATATACCACAGACAGACCAAGGGGTAGTCAACGCGATGATGCAAAACATCGGATTGATAGTACTATTTGGGGGAGGGGGGGCGGGACTGGAGATGGCGATCAATTGGTGGGGGTATCGGTCCGACAGGCGGCTTGCACCTGGTGGCGCAGCAGCATGATGGCCTTCAGCACGCGCTGCTCCTCGCCGCTGAGGTCGCCGTGGGCGCCCAGCAGGCGCAGCCGCGACGCGCGCGCCTCGTACATCACCAGCGCGGCGGCCACGCTGATGTTGAACGACTCCATGAAGCCTGCGGGACGCGCGGCAGCGAGTCAGGGCCCCGAGAGCGCCGCCATTCGCAGAGCAAGCGGCGTGAGAGGGGCGCACCGTCCATGGGGATGACCGCGCACACATCCGCGGCTGCGACTGCCTCCTCTGATACACCTGGCGGGCCGGAAGCATGCACCCCCGCGCATGTGAGCTCGGCCTGCTGGTCAAGACCAACTGAGAGCAGGAAACCCCCCAAAGATCTAATGCATCAATAGACTGTTACACTAAAGGGGGACGATTGCCGGAATCACGCAAGGAGCATAGCAGGGTATGGCACTAATCCTATGTGCATATGTGCACATATATAAATAAACATGTATATGGGATTTATATGTACATATATGTGCAGATACATGTAGGTATGTACATAGGTGTATGGAGGTAGACACAGGTATGTAAAATATACCTCTATAGGTTTGTGGTACATATATCTGCAGAGGTATATATAGGGTATATATAGGATATATATGTATACGTTTATACACCTCCATATGTGTATAGAGGTATATATATATGGAGCTACATATATAGGTGGGTAGGCAGGTAGGTCAAACATCTAGGCATAAAGGTCGTTCCAGGGATAGCAAAGGGGTAGAAATGTATTATACGCAAACACACAAACTTTAAACGCACACAGGGGTACTATTATTAGAACCGGGTGATGGAAGCGCGTTGGCGTGTGTATTCTGTCAGGGGTGTTCCACAGATGGGTAGCGAGCGGCCAAAGAGCCCCTACGGGTGCCCTCCTCTTACAGCCAAGATTCAGACGAACCAATACATACCGGAATCGGCCCGGAACTAGGGAAGGCCTGCCAGGCGACCCTCTAATGAAAGGAAAGCCTCCAGCACACACGCTCTCACCGCAGCGCGTGCACCCGCACCTTTCTCTTCGTTGCCCAGAATCACCGCCGTTGGCTTGGACCAGTCGACTTCGTGAATTCCCACAGCATCTTCCCGGAGGTGAGTCACCACAACCTGGAGGACGTCACCGGGGCAGAAGGCTTGTCAGTGTTTGCCGCGGCCTGCTGCGAAGCTGTGAGGTCGGAAGGCAGGGCAAAGGGGGGAAGGAGGGAGGGAGGGTGGGGGGGGGGGGGGGGGGGGGGGGGAGGGGGGGGTAAATGACCTGATAGCCGGCTGCCTTGGCGTGCTCTATGCAGTCCGCGGTGCTGTACCAGCGCCTGACATCCAGCCACTTCTCTGCGCCTGGGAGGGTCGCACATGCACGCCAGGGACGCCCCATCAGGTGCAGACACGCTAGTAACCCCCCCCCCCCCCCCCCACCACACACACCCCTTGCTTCCCTGCCCGCTGCTTTTCCCAGTCGCCCCGCAGGCCTCATTCCTCCGCTGCCCGACAGACCCACCTTTTGACGTGCTGAAGGAGCGCTTCATTTTGCCTCTGCAGCGCAGGGAAGCCTGGGTGCGTCAGCCCCTTGCTGGACATGCTCATTACAGAACAGGCGAATGGCAGCACCCGCTGGCAGTGCGGTAATGCAGAGGGCAAAGGAGTCGGCCCCCCAGGGGGGGGGCGCTCACCCCGTGAGAATGGCGTGGATAGCACCGCATCCGAGGGCTGCGCAGGGAGGCAACCGTCGCAGGTGAGCATGCCATCCGACCAGCCCCTTCCGCGCCTTTCAGGCGGCAGGTCAGTCTCTGCCCAGTGTGGTGTGGGCCGCGGGGGGGGGGGGGGGGGGGGGGGGCTTACCCTCCGACGTGCGGCAGATGGCGGACAGGTTTCCGTAGTTCACGCTCCCCTCCACAATGGGCAACACATTGAAGCTGCGGTTGGCGCAGACCTGAGGGGGTAGGGGGGGGGGGGGGGGGCAGAGAGAGGATGGCCAATGCGTGTAGCCGCCGCCGTTCAATGTCACCCGCACGCATGTGCCTGTGCCTGTGAGAGGATGCTGCCAGTGCGTGCAGCCGCATCCCCAGTTCGCACCCGATCCATCGCCGCCTGGCGCTCCTCCCCCACTATTGGCTCCAGGGTCCGGATGACGGTCTCCGCGTCCACGGGCCCCTCCCACCCGCGGAAACGGAACTGGTCCACGAAGGGGAAGGCGGCTGGCGCACTCTTGCGCGCTGCGTACTCCTGCCGGCGGACAAATCACAGCCAGGATTTGACGCAATTGCTGATGTCCCGCAGCTACCTTCTGATATTTCCCCCCTTCCCCCCTGGCTGGCGACAGCACTCTCCCTCTTGCTCTCTCTAGAAGCTGCGAGCAGGGGCGTCCATCCATTTTGAGGAGGGCGCGGTGTGCAAGCTGGATAACATGCCTCTGCATGTGAGTGCAGAGGCACAGGCAAGGAGGTGCATGCTGCCCCACAGACACCTGTGCCTAGCACTTAACACATGTCTTTATCTCTAGGCCTTTCCCCCTTCATCTTCTGTCTTTTTAAGGGGAGGTCGCTTTGTGTGTTTGCCGATAAACAGATGCTTCAACCGCGCTAGCTCAGTGGCTCACCCGCACGCCGCTGAAGCCGCCGGCGTCGGGGTTGAAGAGCTCCGCGCCGTCACCGCCCACATGCGCCTTCCGACGCGCAAACACGAAGGGGGGCCCACCCACGCCAGGTCCGGATCGGTATCCCCTGCGACGACCGTGGTTCTGGACCGTGCGGTGCAGCCGCCGCCAGCCGGCCGACAGGGAGGCGGAGGAGCGCAGGCCGTGGGCCGCCGCCTGATGCGCCGACACGCCCATCATCGCGCGGCGCTGCTGTCTGCCCCTGGGTGGCCGATGTTCACCGTAGTGGTGCAATACGGCCAGCCGGGCGGACTGCCGGACGCACTGGCGCAGGGTTACTCGTGTGAATTACGAAAGGCCAGGCAGTAGCAAATCCACCGCTAACAGTGGCAGCATGCGGCCAGAGGCCGGCGGAGCCGGGACCCCCCTCCGCCCCCCCCCAACGTCCCGAGTACTCTAAGAATCGCGTCCCTAGTGCCCCTAGTTGTGGGGGTGTCATATATCAGAACGACGATGATAAGTAAAGTTCGCCCCGGGACATCTGCCGAAGCCGCCCCAGAACTAGACCTCTTACGCCAACTGCAGCAGTCGCAGGCCTGGCATAGCCCGTAGACTATTGCCTCATTCGAACCCCGAAGGGCTAATGCATCAACCGGGGAAACCCAGGACACGCCGGGTACAGGTATTCGACGACAATGATATTGTTCTAAACTACACCTCTCCACATAAGTCCGGGTTTTGCATTTTCGATCGCAAAGCGCATGCATGGGCGAGGATAACGCCGGCTGTATGTGCATACATGCTGACTACAGTGGGAATAGTTCGGGCAAACGCCTACTATTGTGCGCTTTATACCCACCCGCGCGACAACACGACCATTTGTGGGCGCCCTTTAAAAAACGCGAAATCAATGCATGATGCGTTGCCGCTAGAAAATTGTGGGTTGCGCCAACCGTCCAAACCTATGGAATAGCGGCACTCGTCGCACCAAACTCGGTGAGTCCGGCCCTTGGCATAAGTTGCACACACCGTGCGTGTAGGCCACTGAAAGCATGTTGCTATAGGCACGACGTGACACCCCAACGACAAGTTGGCCACTGTGGCGAGCAGTTTTGGGGTAAAAATGCTGATGTTTCTGTGGCGAACGCACGTAGGAGAGGCGCTCGATGGCCCCCTTGGCGTAGGGCAATGCTCTACTACGGGGGCGCGTGGTGGAATGCCAGTTGCACCGTTTCGTGGGCGGGGTGGCGCGGTAGGGGCGTGGACTTTAATTAATATGAAATTCCTTGAAAAATGCTCTGGAAAATGGCATTTTGGCTGGTGGATGTGTGTATCGCTAGGAGGCGGCACATGCCAACTGTTGGTGGTCCGTGGTCATCCACACACAAAACGCTCTCGCGCAACCGAGTATGGGGCTTAGACACGCACTTGGCGCAAAGCCACGCTCCCGACATGGGTGGGCACATGAGGTAGTGAGGGACAACTTGGATGATCATCTTTGGGGATTTTTCCGGGGCCCCAAAAATCGATTTTTTGATTTTGGAAGATTGGATCCGACGCAGATTTGAACGACAAATTGCGTGGTATTTTTAAAACAATTTTCTAAGCAAACCATGAGAAGTTATAGCGCTTTAAAGCCAAGGGGGTGTTGCTGAGCGTGGCCGACACTGATGCAATGCCAGTATCGCAACACGACATGTACTAGCCGCCGCCCACACGGCTGCACCCCAACCAAATGCACCCGAGCCCCTCGCCAATGTGTTTCCTCACGCGTTCATGCATGGCCATCCCGCCGTTTGGTTGTCTATTCACGCGCGTCGGCGTGTGCGTGATACCGACCCTTGTTTTGGTGCATTTGCAGGCGACGCCCACGCACCAAGTGCAGCGTGACACCCTAGTCAAAGGTCTTTAATCTTCGGTTTGAGCCACTCGCTCTCGTCATGCAGGTCTTATACAATCCTCTGAGATTTCAGGGTTTCATCTCATATACCCTACGTTCAGGTACCCTAGACTTCTGAAGTCTTGAGACTGCCGAAATGGGACCCCAAACTTATGTGGAGGGGTGTAGGTTATGTTGTTTCTCGACTTGTACGACATAGCCATGGCGCGGCGCCCGTAGCGCGCGTGTGCGCGCGCAAAATTGCGGGGGCCGGTCAGGGCCACCACCTGCCTTCACGGCGGACCGAGCGGTCGTCACTCTCCTTTGCTGTGGCACGCTCCATCGAGCGCACCACAGCAAAATCGTGGCAATTTTGCCGCGCACGGTGCCAGTCTTCCGCCATCGTACCATGTACGGTGAGCAAAGCCTTTCGCCCCCCCCCCCCCCCGGGGAGAGAACCCGTTAGGGGTAGTGTGATCAATGGACGCGCGCCGCTTGCGACATGCTGACTACTACCCGCGAACGAGCTGCTGATTACTCGCCCAACGCGAGGAGAGGATGAAGCCGCAGCGCTTCCCCATTCAGTGGAACAAGGTCCAAGCCCTTCGAGCAGTGTCGCCCAACAGTAACCCCTGGCTGCCCCTTCCCGTGTAGGCATGGCTCGATCCGTACTGGCCCCTACTCGGCGTAGATGTCGCGATGCGCTCCGATTGGGACGCATGCCTATCGTCTAGTACATATTCGGGTACAAAGTAACAGTACACTGTCAGTGGCCAAGCCGGCGCCCAAGCCAGTGGCACATGGCTACTCCCACGCCGCGGCACTTTTACTGTGCCGCGCACCGTTGACCCTGACGCCGACGCGGAGAGGGCCAACAGAGCGACAATAGGGCGCTCTGCTCGCCCCGCTCGCGACATCCATCGCGCCAATTCTTGTACCCCTGAGTCCCCCTTTATGAGACATCGCGTCCGTCGTCATCTCGGCAACTGGCAAGCCGCTGCTGCGAATCTCAGTTTTCTCAACTAGATCTAGAGGTGTACGCGTTCCTTTCTTGGACGGGCTTGCCCCACCTTCTTTTCATCAGGGGGTATCAATGGCGGATGCTATACTCCGGCCCAATTGAAGTTTATGGACGGCAAATTGGCTCGCTTCCTGGCCGTTGGGGCATGGAAGCGAGGCTACTGCGCGAAATGGGTGTCCCGGCTGTTCTTGGTTCCTAAGCCTGGAACAAACAAATGGAGGCTCATCATTGACCTTCGCCCCCTGAACCGCTATTGCGAGACGCGCGATCTTTCGTTTGAGACGCTTTCGCATTTGCGCAATCTCGCGCGCCCTGGGGACTACATGTTGCAGATCATGGACCTGCAGGATGGGTTTTACGCGAATGGAATCGCCCATGAGGACAGGGACTTTTTCACTGTCGATTACCGCGGCACTCTGTACCGACTGGCTGGCCTTACCATGGGGTGGTCTCTGTCCCCCTATTACTTCTGCCAATTCACCAACGTCCTCACTAGGGCATTGCGTCGTAACCCGGCTGAAGCAGACGGCACACCTATTCCTCGGCGCCGATTTGGCCTACGCATGTTACCCTACATGGACGATTTCCTGTTTCTAGTTCGGACTCAGGCTGAGGCCATATGGCAACGTGACTACATCCAACGCCACCTCTCGGGATTTGGTCTGCTGCGCAACCCCAACAAGGGCGTGTGGGAGCCCACCCAGAAGCTCGTGCGCCTGAGGTTAGAAATTGACACATCGGGGTCGCCTACTCTTCGTGCACCTGCTGAGAAACTCGCTGGCATTGCTCGCGCGGCCAAACGCCTAATCCAACGAGCAAAACGCAATCGTCGGTGGCTGCTGGCTCGCGAGTTGGCCGCTCTCGCGGGCAAATGCCAGTTTCTCTACTTGGCCATCGCCCCTGCCCGTTTCTACCTCCGTGAGCTGCATGATGTGCTCAAGACGCGCGACCCTTGGTCCGGCCGCGTCAAGCTCACCCGCGAGCTCGAACGCGATCTTGCAATGGTGGGTGGGCGTGCCCACCCAACACAACGGCCGCCCCATTAGCCGCCCCGTCGAGACCGGATACCTACACGTTGACAGTTCCTCGTACGGTTGGGGTGCCGTTCTGAACGAGCACCATGAAGCTCGGGGCTTTTGGTACGACGATGACCGTACTGCGCACACTACTGTGAAAGAGCCCAAAGCCGTCCGCTTGGCTATTGAGTCCTTCCTCCCCATGCTCCGTAACCGTCACATCCGCTTGCACGAGCAGAACCAAGCAGTTGTCGGCGCCCTCACCCACCTCACTTCTCGCTCTCCGCGCTTCATGGCTGAGCTACGCAAAACATGGTACCTCATGGACACGCACGACATTACCCTTTCCGTGCGGTACATCCGTTCTGCGGCGATTATCTAGGCTGACCGCCTTAGTCGCGAGGTTGATTGCGACGACTGGCAGTTCAACCTTTTTTAATCTATATAATCACTCGCTCCGCGGGCCCGAACTAGGATTCTCGGCAGGCACCGGTAGGAGTACCGAGTATGCTTCCCTGACACGACACACCGTGTCATCGTGTCTCGGCGGCTAGTGCCTCGGGCAAATATGTTGTATGGTATATACAACACGAGTATACAACACGGGTCGCGTCGGCATCATTGACGGATTTTAATTACATAATGCTAATACTACGCGGGCCGCGCTCCTAACAGAAGCGCCGCCCTCTAAGGGGTTGTAGCTCGCTGAACAAGCATCACACCACCGGTTCCGGCCAGGGCACTGCGGAGGAGCAACCAACAGCCGCCAGCCGACCGGGGAAGGAAGGTCTTGAGGTACGGGGTTTGGGTACGGGGAGGTTTGCCCGGTGGCGGCCTAGTCCGCGCGGCGGTTGACGCCGTAAACCACGAGCTCTTGGGCGGTCATGCGGCGGCGCCGGGTCCAGCATGCGACGCCCTTGAGCCTCTTGCTCAAGATGCACAGAGGGATGTCGCAATCCGGGTACTTGTAGGACGTTCAACCCACATTGTCGTCGTCCACACGGCACATAGTGCAGCGGGCTTGCTTGGTGGCGTTGTCGTTGCCGGGGCGTTTGCCGAGGTGCATGATGCTGTGAGGCAGCGGGGGTGGCTCGTTGGTGATGTCGGCCAGTACGCGCTCGGTCCTGCGAGTCGGCTCCACCTACCTCCCCTGTCAGCCCATTGTATATAAGGGCCTTGCACATCAGGTCGGCGAAGTTGACAACGGTTGACTTGAGTGGGTGGTGCCTCGGGAGGTGGTGCTTCGCGAGCTTCCAACAGTCGGTGACGTGAATGCCGGCCATGGTGGTGTGCAGGCGGAACCAGCAGTCATGCGTCAGCCACAGCTCCTCCAACATCAGGTCGTGCTTGCGGCTCTGGTTGTGGTTGTCGACGCGCGGGCTCCGAGCGAAGTACCGCAAGACCACGTCTGGACGAGGTATGGGCCTGGTGGTGATGTTGTTGAGGTCGTCAGCCCAACGTTGAATGTACGGCTCGCCATCGTGCACCCCCCCAGCTGCCTCCGTAGCCAGAAAGAATATCACCCTCCTCATGTTGTACTTGTACCCGATTATTGCCATCAGGCCCACACCCTCAACAGTGGAGCGGAGAACCATGCGACTGCCGGCGGGCTTGCCCTTCAGGTGTGACTCCATGTAGGCCTTAGAGTATAGAGAGTGGGATGTCTTGACACAGCCAATGAAGTGCCGGCCTGTCTTGCCCACAGTGATTGCGGCATGTCACAACCATCCAGCAAAAGAATCAGTTTCACACATTCACATGCATGCATGCATGCACTGCACTGCACTGCACTGCACTAAATTGATATCTATGTTGTTGTACCTTGACAGATGCAACCCAGTTGTCGCCTAGCACAGTCGCGCCTGCAGGAGCATGGTGGTAGAGGAGACACACATGGGGCAGGGCGCCAGCGCCGGTTGGGCATTGGGGCACGACGGATAGCCGGTGCCGCCGCGAGAGGCGCCACGACACCATGGACACTTCCGGGGCGAAGAGGAGCTGACGGGCAGGGCATTGCTTGTCTCGGCTCCGTGAAGGGGACCGTCGACAGTGCTCTGAGCTGCGTGGCGTAGGCGAGTCAGCTGTCTGTAATATTTGAAAAAACTCAAATTCCGCGAGGAGACAGACGCAATCGCACGGCCGCGCCACCCACACACGTCGACAAAATCACCACAAGCCGACGACATATTGTCCAAGCAAGGTATTAGACGAGTGCATGGTGGTAGAGGAGACACAGCTGGGGCAGGGCGCCAGCGCCGGTGTGTTGCAGCTCCAGCACGTTGGTGGTCTCGCATGACTTTGTGCCATCATCCCACCGGATGCGGATTTTGTTGCTGACGACCGACTCGACGACGTTACCAAACTTCAAGGCCCTCTGTTGGCGTACTCTGCCGAGGGCAGCGGGTTCAAATGACCCTCGACGGGCGGCCACACGGCTGTTGATCTCGATAGGACGGTTTCCGCATGGTGGACAGGTGGGTGGGTGGTGGGGGCCGCCTTGTGCTGGCCAATATGCGCACTCCAGCGGGCCCGAGTCAACTTAAGTATACTATTTGGCGCTCGGGGGACCTCCCTTGACGCCTTGGTGGTCATCATGCCAGTTTTGCCCATAGTATAGAGCCCATACTTTCTGTTGTATGTATACAACATTTGTTGTATATATACAACATTTGTTGTATATATACAACATTTTTGCCCGAGGCACTAGGTGGCCGTGTAAGCCCTAGCTGCGCGGGTGGGAGTCTAGGTCTTGGGCGCCCCGCAAAGGGCGCTAATGGGGGTTGTACCGAGGCACTTTACGCGCGCACCTCGCGGCTGCATTTGCGGCTCACGCATAGAGTCACATATTATTGGAGCTAACTCCTTTTCTACAAATTCTCATTTATTAGTAGTAGTCGCTAAATGGCCTTAAATGCTAAATGGCCCTGCGCAGCTAACAATCTGTGTTATGCTGCTAGGAGGTAAGGATTACTCGTCGCGCCGCGCGCTCTCGCGCCGCCGTTGCTATTATTGACTCGTCTAACGCCACATTTCGCCCGCATCATCACTGCAATAAACTCCGCGGAGAAATAATCCTTCTACTTTAATCATGTCTGATTCCCCTACGCCAGCTATGCGACGGGTGTATAATTATACATAATACTGCATATAAATCAATTTCCACTCAAGACGTCCTATCAGCGAGTGACAGGCAGCAAGGATTATGTTAGTCGCTAATAAATATTGAATTTATTATGAATACTGGATGATATACATAAATGAGGATTTAAGTAGTCGCTACATATCGGCCTGCGCGCGGCCCCTGCGCCCTGCCTCACGGCTACCTAGCGACTACCGCCTGTAAGTAAGGATTAGCCATCCTCTAGCCGGCTATCCGTAGCCGCTACCACGTGCCGGTGCAGCGCTGTTTACTGGCGATACCGGCACCCTGCAAGGATTAGTGGTCGCGCTACCTATGCGCGCCAAAGAAGGTCAACCGAGCGGGCCAGTGGCCTGATCGCCAGGCGGTAGTCGCTACACCTCAGCCTCTCCTCTCCCCTTGTGACAAGTCACTGCAAAAAGCGCCGCTACAGATCCACACGGCTGTTCCCCCTCCCAGCCCGAGGCGGCCCAACATATCGAGAGCTCGCACGCGTACGGCCACCCAAACGAGCTGCGCGGCGGACTCCGCTGCTCGCCGGGGCCCAACAGGCCGCGGCTCAGTCAAAGGGGCGCCGCATCCGCGCACCGGGATACCGACGCTTAACCGCCAAAGGTCCGGGCGGTCAGCCAACCTTCGGACATACAGGCGACATCAAGGAGTATTCTGGCTCCGAGGGAGGCCTGAGGGCGGCAGGTGGGCCACACGCAGCGCGCTCGGCCTGGGTCGCGGCCCGGTGGATCGGGGGGTCGTCGTTCCCTCATCCGAGGCCCCGGCAACCATCCGCGTCGCTCTGATAGACAGTATCACGGATGCGAGGCTGCTCGATGCACGCGGCTAATGCGCACAGGGCGAGTCGAGCATGAAAGCACACGCCGTCGTATGGCCCGGCATTAGAGAGTGTTTGCGTGTGTGTATGTCGGGGGGGGGGGGCTCGTCGGCTTGAGGTGTCATTGGCAAACGGAACGCGGGGAGCGTCCGCCGCAGGTATGCTACGAGTAATAGTACATTGCTTTGGGGGGTAGCAGAGGGGGGGGGGGGGGGGGCTCCCGGCGAGAAGGACGGGATCGCGTGACTCTTGAGCTGAGCAGTGCAGTGCAGCGCTGCCGCTTGTGCGGGGCTCAGCTCTGAGAAACCCCTGCAGGGTAGTGGTACGGAAGGGGGGGGGGGGGGGGGGGCATGCGCTCGGGCGGGCGGGAGACAGTACGCCACGCCGTGGAATGGGGGGGGGGGTGTCCTGTGCGATCTCGATGGCTCCGTCGGGGGAATGAGTATGGGAAGCATGTGTAAGGGACAGGGGTCGATGATGTTTAGGGGCGTGGGGACGGGGGAGGTGATGGGAGTGGCAGAAAGCAACCCCCCCCCCCACACACACACCACACATGGCGCTGTCAGCTGATCCGATTGTGGCCCAGACCATGACACTTTGTCTGGCAGGGTAGGGGAGGTCTGACGTGGTGGCACGCAGAGTGCGCCACGCCGCGGGTGCTGAGAGACCCTACCCATGCAGTCAATGATCTGGGGGTGGTTGTCGGTCATCAGAGTGACACTCACTGCGCCCCCCAGCACGGCCCCGTCCCTGTCTTGGAATCCTAGCACAAGGTGCTGACCCCAACTGGTGTGGCAGGGGTGCGCGGGGGCGGAGGAGCGGGTGAGGTGGGGGAGGGCGGGGGGCGGCACCATGCAGCAGTCCCAGAAGGTGCTGCTCATCGGCACGATGATCCTGCTCAAGGCGTTCCACGTGCTGCTGGTGCACGAGAGCACGCACTCGCCGGAGGAGGGCGGGCAGGACGGGGGGAGCGCGGGCGCGGCGCCGGCGGAGAAGGGTGGCGACAGCGACAACGACAGCCACGCGTACGGCTACAACACAGTGCTGGCGGTCATCCTTGCGGAGGGGCTCAAGTTGGTGGTGTCGGTGGCCATCTTTGTGCGCGCCTACCTGGCCGACGAGGGCGCCCCCCCGGGGCTGCTGGAGGCCGGCGGCGCGCGCGCCGACTGGGCGGCCATGACCCGGCAGCGCGCGGCGAGCTACGGCCTGCCGGCGGCCATCTACATGGTGGAGGACAACCTGCGCTTCCTGGTGCTGCAGCGCCTGCACACGCCCGTCACCTGGATGATCTTCTCGCACCTGGAGATCCCCTTCGTGGCCGTCATGTCCACCGCGCTGCTGGGCCGCCGCTTCTCCGCCGTGCAGTGGGTCAGCGTTGTGCTGCTTCTCAACGGGGTGATGGCCAGCCAGGTGGGCACGAACCTTCCCCCCCCCCCCCCCCCACACACACACACACCGTCCCAACCATCATTGGGCAGCCGCCCTCGTTCTCTGCGTCCCCGCCCCCTCCCAGGAGGTCAGGCCCCTGCGCGGCTGCGCTGAAACGCCCCTCTACTTGACTCGGCGCTACGCCCGCCTTCCGCCCTGATTTCACCTCAACCATGACCCCTCGGCAAACCAGCCTGAGCTGAATTCGGGTCAGACACCAGCTGATTTCGGATCGGACTCCGGGTTGGCAGGGTCGGTCGCGTGAGTTCAGCTGAACACCTCTTCGCCTTGAGATTGCTGAAGTACGGTGCAGCCTATAGCGACGCCCTCCCGGTGGCGGCAACACAGCGCGCCCCTGGCCCACCCGCCCACGCGCATCCAGCTCTCGTCCCATCTCGTCGTCATTCGGCAGCCTCGGGGATTCCTCCGGCACAGCGCCGCCCGTCTCTGGCAATTGTGCAGTAATGCGGCATTCCGTGAGAGAGTTCTGCGTTTGCGTCTGCCCGTCTGTACACTGAGGGGTTCACTGGGCGCGTGATGGGGAAACGAGGTGAGGGCGGGGGATGGGGAGTTGGGCGGCATCCGGCAGGAGACGGTGCCTCTGCCGGTGCGAGTCCCACATTACGGGGGCCAAAGAGATGGCACGCCCAGGGTGGCGCGAAGGAAGTCGGGACGGGCCCTGCTGCCAACCACCCAGTGAAGAGTGTCATGGGGCCGGCACGAGTTCAGGGATTGAGGAACTGTGGAAATGGGCCCCGGCATCACCTCTGGGTTTGTTTCCGATAACAGTTAGGTGTGAGCAACAGGCATAGATGCTCAGGCAGGACCCAGGGCAGCAGCATAAATATGGGCAGGTTTGCCACTTTGGGGACTTTAGTGACCCCCTTGGCTAACCCTGGACCCGTGGGTTCCATTTTGGCTGAACCCCCCTGGTCCCCGGGCATGCCCCGCAGCTGGCGGTTTGCGAGGCGCGGATGCACGAGCCGTGCTCCTCGCTGAGTAACTACCCGGTGGCGGGCATCGCGATGGTGGCGCTCAGCGCGCTGTTTGCCGCGAGCGCCGGCATCGCCAGCGAGTTCATCTACAAGCGCGACCTCTCCGTCTCCATCTGGCTGCAGAACTGCCTGCTGTACGCGTACGCGATGGCGCTCAACCTGGGCGTGCTGGCGCTCAAGCAGGCGGCGCCGGGCGCGGGCCCCCTGTGGGCCGGCTTCTCGCAGGCGCTGCCCTGGGCGGTGGTGCTGTCCATGGGCGGCATGGGCCTCTGCGTCTCCGCCGTCATCAAGCACATGTCCAACCTCGCCAAGGTCTACACCTCGGCGCTCGGCATCTTTGTCACCGCGGGCCTGAGCGCCCACTACCAGGGCTTCGAGCTCACGCTGCCCTTCCTGCTCGCCGCCGGCGTCGTCGTCTGCGCGCTCTACCTCTACGTGCTCGAGAAGGGCCGCGCGGACGAGGCGGCCGCCGCCCCCGCGTCCCCCAAGCGCACCAAGAGCACGCTCGACGTGACGGTCACCACCATCGCGGCCGCCGCAGACGCCGCCGCGGAGCTCGTGCCGCTCAACGTCAAGCACCTTGCCTGAGCTGAGCGCGACTCCGGGTCGTCCGAGATACAATAATCAATAAAGGTCTCATTAAAATCATGAAATGACGCTGGGTATTCTTGGAATGGCTCGCCGGCACAGGGAGGCACCAGTTGGGGGGGGGGGGGGGGGGGGGGGGGAGACGCAGCAAGATTGGGGTCATTGGCGGCTTGGTGGCAGGCAATTGGTGATTTAGGATTTAATGGCACGGGACTCCTGTGGGCGGGATCTCGGGCTGCAGAGCATGGTAGGATGCACGATGAATGATGTAACCATCATCGTTGAAAGCGTGGGCGACAAATTGCCAACCAACTGAACTGCTGGAGGACAGCAAAGGCGCGGGGGGGGGGGGGGGGGGGGGGGCGCTGCCTGCCCACCCGAGCTCCAGTCGTGGGGATTATCCATATATTTTGGACACAGTCCTCTCAGCACTGTGACCATGCTGTCTGATGACCCCATTGATGCTTGGATAAGACTTTACATGCAATGGGAAGCCCATGAAAGGCGGCAGCATGTTGTCCGTGTGCTCCATCCTCCACAGTCACTGGCTCACTGCCTGCCCGTTTCGTCTGATCTTTGCTGGAGCAACACATCCAGGGTCTGCATTCGTCCTGTCATCCATATGCTCATGGCTATAAAGTGCTCCAAAACCACTGCTGCAACAGCTGATGGCGTGACCGCGTGAGTAGGCGTTCCCCTGCCCATCTTTTAATGCTACCTGTACTCGTCATGCGAGTATCATATGTTAGAGCACGTGCACCATCGCGGCGCCCATTCAGTGCCCATCAGCACTTGCGCCTAAACCATTGCGTCACCGGCGACGGAATTATTAGACGATGCCACGAGTCTGCAATCGTTCTGCTATGATTATATGGTCCGCGCCAGTTACAAATAAATGAAAAGGTCGAAATTATTCGCTGCTGATATTCTGACAAATAGCATCGACGACACCAGCATCGTCTCGGCGTCGCCTTCGAGGCTTGGGCGGAGGGCAGGGCTTGGGAAAGCGCATCCATTCCCCAGGAACTGCGAATTACGCCGATTTTGAAGTAGAGCGAGCAGCTGCGGAGCCATAGTGTAAGGCCGCGGCTCCGCGGCTCAATTATTAGACACGAGAGCCTATATGTGGACATCACGCTAAGACTAAGCAGTCTGGCTGTTAGGTAATGCCATTGTCTAAATGTGTTAATGTGTTAATATCTATTATGGTGATGAAGAAGTCGCAGCTTAAGTACACCTCTCCACATAAGTCCGGGTTTGGGGGATTCGATCGACATGCACACACGTGTCTGCATCGAGGCCGTGCGCGCGTACATGCATGTTGCTAAGGGTAGCACGCCTTGGGAGAATCTGTGATGACCCGCAAGACCCGATATTGCCACGTGGCAGTCGGTCCCATCAGCACTTTCACAATTCACACAGGCAAAAGCAGAGCGAGTGGCGCTAGCGATTCAAAACCACATATGCGCCATCCACATGTGCATGTTGTACAAGGATTAGTCATGGGATACAACTTACCCCGTACTCATGCCACATCACTACCCTTGGTATGATTTTTATCCACCACGCGTGCAGGGCATTGAAATTGGGCTATGCAGGGTATGGGACAATCCCTATGTACGGATTCTGCTAGCTTACGAGCATAAGCACTAGAAAAATGGTGTTGTGATCGGCGCACGCGCACGCCTGAGAAGGTTATTGCGGCCTCCTCGCCATGGGGCGAAGCTTTCATATAGCGAGTAGTGCGTGGCTACATGCCCATCGCACGTCACCGCGAGCCAAGTGGCACTGAAATGGCGAGCACTGTCATGCATCGATGCTGGTGGAAACATCGCCGTAAAAATGGGGATTATGCGTCGTGGCGGCCGTCCCCATCACTCAAGGGGGACATGTGCCAAGCCTGAGTGGTCCGTGTGCGAGCACACCCGGCTCACTATCACGCAATCGGATCAGATTCCAAGATTATTGGATATTGAGACGCATGTGTCATAAAGTTTCACGCTCATTATGTGGCCACGTGTTAGGTTTTTACCGATTCTTATGTTGGTAGCCCGAAACATGCCTTAGCGCGCCCAGACGCCGCAAAAGGAAACTAGCTAGGATATGGGCTGCGCCTCGCCTCGAGTATATGGGCTACTCCTCACGAACGTGTAATTTCTAGGGTTTCAGGTCATAAGCCCTATCTTCAGCTGCCCATCTCTTCGTAAACTTAGATTTGGCGAAAAAGGGGCCTACCGGGAGTTGTGTAAAAGGGCGCAACTACGTGCAGTAGTAGCGGCTTGCATCTGGCAGCTCCTTTACAAGAAGGGTCGTCATGAGACGGTAATTATTGTATGCCGGTACTCATGACTACTCGCTGCATGGCGCACTCACAAGTATACTTCGTAGCAGGCCTATACCATAACACTTCAGAAGTATACTAGCATGCTACTAAATAATGCGATGAGCACTAGCTCCGACGTCAACACGCGATGTATGATAATCGGCCGGGCCGTGGTCATCATGAGATCATGAATAGGACGTACATCGTCAGCCCCTGCTTGATCATGGCCCGTCATTGCGCCGATCATCGTGGTACATATAGACTATACGCGCATGCATGTATATGTACTACATGCTATAATATACGATACGACTTTACGGCTTATCCGGAATCGATACATAAATTATTGCGCATCAAGTATACAACTATAAATAAAGTATCTCGCGTCGGCGCTTTCATCGCGCGCGTTAGACTATCCTCCGCAAGGCAATGTTCCGAAACCACGGCAGCCGCGCGCCATGTGAAAACGGGCTTTGGCCCGCTCAAGTTTGTCTGCTTCTCTATATATATTTGCTAAGTCCTATAGAATATGCTTATTGGTACAATAAACGCACCGAGGCAACACCGTGAGAGAACAGATGTAACATTTAACGTAAGCAGCACATCAATCTGTATCCATGATTTATATTTCCATGACACTTGCTTGCTCAGTTGCTCCCCGCCCGCCAATACAACGCCAAGTCGCCAACGCGCCGTCTATTCATTCAGCAGGCCCCAACACTTTTTTTCCGACATGCTGATATGTGATGCAATTACATCAGTTTTTAGCAGCATCCCATGTGCCACCGGCGCCGACCCTATTGATATAGCAATGTTTATATATCATATCATATATATGGACGTTTGGTTGTGTGATCAATTGTGGCACGCATAGAAGTCGCAAGAAGTCAGCAAGAAGTCGCAGCATTGAGTATGCATCAGCACAGTCAATCATCATATCTGATACGCGCTGGAGACACTTATATGAACATGTAGCACAGCAGTGACAGGTACTAATTAACTCCGCCATATCGTAGCCATTTGTATATAGGCGGCAGAGTGGGGAGCATCAGCGCGTATATCACATATAGCGTCGAAGCATAATGCAACACATTATATTGTTGGAACGCAGCTCAAAACTGTGTCATCGCGGAGGGGTAAAACTGCCGATAAGTAGTCGGAACAAGGAAATCCTCGTGCAGTATACTTGTTATCTGCAGATGTTCTTCTTATCAAGCTTTCGAAACTCCGATCGCGCACATTGGATGCCGTCGCAATAAATATATCCATTTAATGGGGTCCATAGAATTATGCTGTGGCTCACTTTGGATCACGACGGCACAGGCGCACGCACAAGAGGCTTCAGTTCTGCACTGCTGTACTGCAATATACGATTCGCACTCTCTGTTTCCGGAGCCTATGGCACTCTCGTGTGTATATATGTATACATATATGTATATATACATATGTATACATATGTGTATGTATATATATATATATTTTAAATGTATGTATTATATAAATATATATAAAAATATATATATACATACACATATGTATACATATGTATATATATGTAAATATATATACATATATATATGTAAAACTATATATATGTAAATATATATATACACACACACGCACACACACACACACACACACACACATATGTATATGTGTGTATATATACATATATATATATATATGTAGTTTTAGATGGCCGTCGGCGTTGTCTAGGAATTTTGGGATTAAACGTATGGCGCGGGCTATCAAGTCAGCCCCCTGCAGCGGCGTTCATTAATTCATTTTATTTCTATCTCTATTGTTTTTTATTTCTATACCCGGTCGTCTCGTCACCGGGTAGTGCTAGGAAGTAGTATATCTCCGTCACGCCGTAGGTTTCAGTTTTTTCATCAGTTTTTGGGGCGCTGCTAGCCAAACATGAATTTGCTTCCCGCCGGGTTCCCAGAAGCATATAATTATATAAGACTACGCTGCTCGCTGTATTGACAGCGTGATGCAACAATGCCTTCGATCGTACGCAGTCATAAACATAAATGAGCACACATTAGCGCCGGCAGCCGTTAGTCACATCTTTCTATACTTGTCATTAGCTACGGCTTGGAAGTCGCCAGCCACAAAAGGATAAATAAATGACAATTATTACATAAAGTTTGATCACAGCGTAAATTGTAATTATATATATGTGGCTATGATGCGCAACGCATGAATACAGTTCTAGTACCAGCTATATCAATGGTGCACATCAGTCCGAAACAAGTACACAACGGGGTATATAAATATATAGCATGCTGCGAATACACGCGCATCCCTTTAGCGCCACCCCGGGCCACAGCGTCGGGGGCGTTTAACCATACCATACCATACCATACTGCGCATTGTTCCGCTTGTATCACTTTATGAATGACAAGAGCGGTGCGAACTGTGCCAGGGGCGCGCAGTGGTAGGGGGTCACAGCAGGGGTTGGTATTCTGTTCACGAGCAGGTGGGTCAACATGCTGCAAAACAGTGGTTATTATGGCTAAATCCGCAGCACTTGTCATGCGGCAGTAGGGCGCAGCGGGCGTGAGATGATTTTGGTGAGATTTTCCAGCCCAAAATACAGTTGCAAGGAAGTCAGTGGGGATGAAACAAAAAAACAAGCAAATACATATACCTTTGTATCCCCAGTTCTTCCGGGGCGGGTGGCCGGCATGGGGGGGGGGAGGGACATCGGCACTGCTATAGAAGTTCAAATGTAACCCTGCAAAGATCATCAGCATCATACAAGTACACCCAGTCACACACCTGCCCCCTCCAGTTTACCAGCACTGCAAGGACACAGGGCCATCTAATACCCATATCCACCATCACCTCCCCTCTAGAGGTGTTTCCCCTACTCCAGCATCGTGAGAGGCAACCAGGTGCGCCGGATGCCCAAATCAGCGTACTTACAGGTAACCTGACAGGTGAGTAGAACAAGGGGAAACTGCCGCGGCCATACTAGCCACCGCGGTGCCCATTGTGCCAATCATTGACTAGGAAGGTGAGGAATGGTTGGGACAATATCTGACTAGATGTCAGCCGTTTTGCTGAGAGGATCAGAAGTCAATGACGCAGCTGAGGCGCCTTCCGTCCTTGGCGGTGGCTCTCTGTCGCCCTCACCCGCAGCTGCCTGCGCCGCACATGCGGCCTCGTCCTCATCCATCGATATAAATTGCGACGACGCCCGCGGTAAGAGGTGGGACATGTCGACCAGCATTGGCTCTGGCGGCTGCGCCTCCTCGGCGCTGGTCGTGGTACCGTCCATCTCCAGCGCCCACACGTGCCGGCGGAGACGCGCAATCTGCCACCAACAGCAACAATTAGGCAAGAGAGAGTGACGCAAGCTCCCCAACGTGCATTGACACTTGTTCTGGATAGGTTAATATCGGCAAGAAGGTAGGATGAAACTGGATCATATGGATACTAAATTGCGGATCTGCGTAACCATAATGAGTTTAACTTACTCGCTTTGGGTTTGCTATTTATCATTGTTCTTCACCACTGCGAAGAGGAAAAATGACGATTTCGGAATAAACCTATCAGATTTGACACCACAAATGTAGCTCGGCGGAAGCCTCCGACTTATCGGTGCAAAACAAATAAAAATATGATTGTGAGCCACGACCCCAAGGTATTGTCACGGGTAATTATCATTTTTAGATATATTCACTACATTGGCGGGGGAGGAGACGCGCCGCCGAGGGGGCAGGGGGGGGGGGGGGGGTCTGTCTATCCCACCTCTTTCATGCACGATTCCTTGTCCATTTCGATGATGTCCGTCATGTCAATGTCAACCTCAGTGGAGCGCTTCCGCGACAGGGCTGACGCACGCGTGAGGTCGCGCGAGTCGCCAGCAAACTTTGTCGACCGGTTAAAGTGCCGGCTGATGGTCGACAGGGTACTGCCCAGCTGACTGTGGCCGTGCTTGCTCGGGCTACCTTTCTCCCTCTCCCCTGCCCCCCCGCCTCCTCCTTCACCGGCATCCTCGCCCCCCTCGCCATCGCCGCCCTGGACGTTTGCAAAGAACGCCGTCGTCCGCTTGGGGCCCTTCTTCTTGCCTGCGACGGGAGGGCGGGAACCCTCCGCGGCGAGAGATGCCGCCGCCGCCGCTGACGACGACTCGGCCATGGAGATAGCTGACGTGCCTCCATCCGTCACCGCGAGCGACCCGGCGCGGGTGACCGCCACCGACTGCGCCTCCACTTCCATCGACGAGGCGCCGCCGGCCATGGAGGGGTTGTCCTGCTCTTCCCACGTCTCCGATGGTGTCAGCTCCTGGTCGCCCAGCAGGCGATGCTCGAGATCCACCAGGTCCAGGTCCAGCTCGAACATGTCTACGGTCGCCCGCATGAGGTCGTAGAACGAGTCGTTGTCCAGGCCGTGCCCGGCGAGCGCCGAAGCCGTGTCCGCTCCGGGGGCTTGGTCATCCTGCGCCGCCTCGTCTAGCTGGCCGAGGACCTTCGCCGCCTCGCCCGCCTGTAGCACATAGGACCAAAGTGAGGGCGGAAACAGCGTGCAATGTACTGTACATGTATGTACGTATGGTCGTAAGGTTAATATATATGTCGACATGTGCAAACATCGATGCCATTACAACATCGATGCCAGAAATATATAACTGGGCTTGCGACTCAAAAAAGGCGGAATGAATTGTTGTTTGCAGCCTATAATCTGATATTCCGTGCTACATTCACGGTGCGCTCCGATACATTTCCGAATAAATAAAATTCTTGCCCCGGGGGGGGAGGGGGGGGGGGGGGGGGGGGAGGGCTACAAGTAGGAAACATAGGAAACCCGCCAATGTAAGCGTAGTTACCGGAATGATGTGCATATAATATTCCATGCTTTTATAGATTTTCAGTAAATGGAAATGACTAACATGACACCGCCAGCCGCTCTCACCAGCCTGTTGCCGTAGAGGGCCATGGACAGCGTAATCCGCATGGGGTGCTCCTTGGGCTCATGCTTGAGCTGATCCTCCAGCTCCGTCAGGCCATCCGCAAGCATGGGCAGCGCCTTGTTGAGCGCCTCATGCTGCATGCGGATGCGCATCAGGCTGAGGTTGAGCCGCTCTATCTCGCGCGTGCGGAGGCCCAACTTGTCCGTCGTCACACCAACAAACTTCTTCAGCGTCCAGTTCTGCGCGGCGGCACACAGATATTGTGATGTACAGACAGCGTACCTAGCAGACAAATGACAGCGTTCTGAACCGTGGCAGGGGCTTTCGGGGAGAGAGAGAGGCAGATGAGAGAGTTATAGTGTGTGATATGGGAGGCTTAGAAAACGAGTGCGTTCCGGATTACGTTGGTGCCAGTGCTGAAGCAGAACTTTGTGGAATGGTATATATTGATGCGCGCCAGCAGTACATACACATGTTTTTATTGTGATTAATTAGTATGCTGCTCGTCTGTCGGGCTATACGGCTAAGTACGACTGGATGTATTATTTGGGCTGGTGTATGCAATCAGACCTGACCAGAACTGTGAACTATGAGGTTCTTGCGGCTACTACATTGATGTGGAGAAATGCGTTTCATGTGACAATCTAAATGTGTGGTATGTTTGATGTCAATACGCTCAGTGCACCGAGAATTAAAAACACAGTCAGGCGCTGATTTCAGACGCCTTTGTCACCTTGAGCATCTGAAGCCGCGAGGAGCGCAGGTCGGTCGCGGCGGCCGCGTCCTCCAGCTGCATCACCCGCTGCAGGAGGTCGTCCCGCTCGCTGCCAACGCACGCGAGGCGCGCCTGCATCGTGTGGTTCTCCTCCTCCAGCTCGCGCATGCGGTTCTGAAGCACGTGGAAGGCGGCGCTGTCTGCGCGGAACTGCGACCCCTCTTCGGAGCTCCGCTGCCAGCCGGCCTCCTGTGAACGCCACACCAATCCGGAAGAGTGTTTCACAATGCGGAAAGCCGCCATGATCGTCCTCCCATCATTCTCAGAGTTTTGTGGACAGTAATATGGCCAGCAACAGACGTCTCACCGTAAGGGCGGTCCAGCCGCCTACTAAGATACACCGCAGACCACATATACAGGAGCACCGCCTGCAGGTGCTGTGATTCGCACTAATGTATAAAAGTATGTATCATATTGCCTGTAGGTCATGAGATCGGAGTTGCATAAAAACATGTATGTATTTATATTGAGGCGTAGCCAATGAATGGGGCGGGTCTGATGTATGCAAAAAAAAGCAGGACAAACACACCGGTGCGTCACATGAATAAAAAGATATTGCAAAGAAGCCAGACGTAACTAGAAAACAGCGGTAACACAGATTCTGACCATATATTCAATGGCAGATGACATCAAAAGCCACAATATAATGCAATGCAAACTCCAAGTCGAGAGTAGGGGGGGGAAGAACTTACCGCAGTGCTGAGCCTGTCCCGCAGGTTCTGCACCTTGGCATCATTGAGCTCTGTGTAAAGGTTCCACACCTGCCGACAGCACACAGGTTGGCCGGTCAAAATAGGCCGACTCAAAATAATCTGAGTGATACAAATGCAAATACCAAACAGTACATCATCAGTATATCGTAAATTTTGAAGAAGTCGTCGAGAGCCTGCTGGCGGCGCCCGTTACCTACTGCATATGCTGTCTACCACCAGTGGCGCCAGTGAAAGTACCCGGAAAATATACGGAGATAACAGCGCCATAGCTCCTGCATAAAGTCATTGAAAACCTCCACGTGATCAAGGTATCGCCAACGTAAAAACTGTGTGATAATGTGGTTGATTAAGGGGGTTTCTGCGGTCAGGAAGGGCGCCGGGCACACCTGCGCCATCCCAGCACCGCGCTCATAGCAGTGCATGCCGACCTGCTGAATCAGCGTCGCCATAGCGGCCCCAGATGCTTGCATGAGCACCACCCAGTCGCCGCCATCCTGGTGCGCTGCTCGCTCGACCGCCGCGTCGCGCCCAGAGCGGGGCGTCTGGGCCGAAAGCGGGCCGCTGGCGGTCGAGAGCAGCCGGTGCGTCGAGGCATCAAACCAGTCGGCGACCATCTGCGCGTGCGCCCGCCCGCTCGGCTTGCTCGTCATGAGCAGCTCCAGCATTGAGCCGGTGAGGGCGTCGGCGACGGGCCGCTGCCGCACGGGACTGCCTTCTCGGCTCGACGTCATCGAAGAGGACATAGGTGGGCGGCCGCGCGTCGGCGACATCGCAGCACCGACGGCGTCAGCTGGCGAGACATCAGTCTCGCAGTGCGCCCGCGCGTCATTGAGAAGGCCGTACAGGTCCGCGACAACGGCGGCCGTGCTGTCAGACGCTGCGGCGTCAGCGGGGAGGCGTACCATCAACACGGGGCGGCTAGCCTCGTCTGTGACGAGGCCCTCTTCAGAGATTGCCGAGAAGGGGTTTCCTCGACTCGTCAAGGAGCCTCTCGTCCACGCCGGGGGGGCGTCGGTAAGGCGAGGCGAGCCCGCAACCTCGTCCGACACGTTGGGACGTGACAGCGGGAGCTCGAATACAGTCAGTGGCCGAGGAGGGATGTCGCTGCAGGAGGGTGACTTGCTGGGCAGGGCAGGGCTGCGCGGTGTGTCATTGTCTCCTGCAATCGAGTCCTCATAAACGGAGGTGAGCGTCGGTTGGCGGCTTTGCGCCCGGCCGGCACCACGCTGGCGGATGGGGGATCCGAGGTCGCTGTATGGGTCAACAGCGGGGGCAGAGGAGCAGCGCTTGGGCGGAGAGGTGTCGGCGCGGTAGGAGGGGTCGTGCCGGCGCTGCGATGCTGGCGGAATGTTGACCCGGATGGCGGGACCGGTGGGCGGTGTGGGCGGCGACAGCGGTAGCTGCAGCACGCCCCCACGCTGTGACTGCGACGAGGACAGTTGCCTCGGTGTGCTGGACATGGAGGGGCTGAGGAGATTGGAGGAGGGGTCAAAGCCCCAACTGCGCAGGTTCAGAGCGCGAGTCGAGGTGTTCGCCCCGTTCGGGGGCAGCTGGTCCGCTGCCAGGCCAGGCGGTGCAGTCCCCAGCCGGTTGGTGACGGACTCCCAGCCATCTACGCGCGAGCTGCGCCGACTGCCATGGTTCAATAGGCCCTGCGATGCGGCGTCGTCGGCCAACACAGATGCCACCGCTTGCCGAGGACTCTCCATCACAAACGCCTCGACCCTCTTGGACTGCGGGTGGCACGGCGGGGGGTGCGGCAGCGGCAGGGCAGCAGGCGCAGCATCAGGCAGCGGCTCAGCTTCAACGGGCCGAGAACCTCCGATGCAGTACCGCAGGTATCGATACGCGTGTCGACGCCCCCCCCCCCCCCCCCCCCCCCCCCTATAATAAGAATCCTTTACAAAATACAAGCCTTAAATCGGGGTTGCATGCCACCTTTGGAAGCATTTCCTACAGTTCCGATAGTTTTGCCTATATATAGGATTCTATATTCCTCCATTGATTATTAGTCCTAATCACCGCGTCTGCCCCCGCGCCCGAGAGAGAGAGAGAGAGAGAGAGAGAGAGAGAGAGAGAGAGAGAGAGAGAGAGAGCAATCTCACTTCGGATACAAGAGATCATATATATTATACTAGTCATAGTTATAATACAAAGTCAAGAAATTACGAAGTTATCACCGTACCCTGATGCAGTATGAGACTACAAAGGGAGGGATGGGTATTTATGTTCATGCTGATGGAGAGACAGTGAGGGAAGAATGTTGACAAAAGAGACGCCCACTGAGAACTGGATGGAACCAGCACTGATGGAAGCTACCGAGCATGAAGGCAACACAACACAACAGTGCCAACTCGCCAGTCTATTAGGATTCAAGTGCGGCAATTAGAACATAATAGACATTGTAATAGGAAATATCTTGACATGTTGACTTTCTTGAAAGAAACCTGATAGACTCATCTCAGCCGTATTGCGAATCCATTTCAGATAGCACTAAGTGCATTATTTGACTTGCTATTTCCCATTGATTCAGGAAATCTTCCGTGCATTGTTTCAAATGGAATAGCGATCACTGACGATTACTATGCGTTTATAGCCGATTCGGCCGTACCAGGAATCCGATAATTGCATTTACCGCTATCTTGCGGTGCTGTGCCGGTAGATGTTATGTAATATATGGTATGATAAGATTAGTGAAAAAATAAGCAATAATATATTGATAAAAAATAGAATTTCCTTATAGATTACAAATAGAGAAACGCTAGAAGGGCGACAAATTAAACACGGCCAGGCACTGCCGTTTCAAATTAATGGCCACCTACGCGCTAGTATAGATATATGTATACAATGCAGATGGCTGGACCATGTCCAGATGTCCAGCCCCCCCCCCCCCCCCCTCAAAATCCCATTTCAATCTTTCAAGAATTTTTGAAAGGAACACTGCCATTCCCAACATTATGGCAGAAGCTTTACCACCGCCATCGGTCTTCCCCTCACCAATGAGGCAGTCCCACACGTTTAGCTTCCAAATCCGAAACCAAGCTCAATCATCCGCCATACAACCTACTGAGCCGCTCTTTGGGCTAATGTGGCTGAACTGCCGGTATGATTGTGATGCAGTGTGCTGGGAAATCGGAGTGTTCACCCCATGGGCACCCATACGAGGGCACATAGGCCGCGTAGCAGTGTGCATAACATATCGCCGTGCCGGATGCCGCTCCCGCGAGGCACTCACCACTCCGGTCGCCGTGTTGCTCCGCACCCCAAAGCGCGTGGGCGACATCGCGTGCCGCGTGAGTCCAGCGAGCTCCGCGGGATCCACCTCCACGCGCTTCAGGGGCGCCGGGGGCGGGGGCCGGCTGTCACGCCAATCACCGCCGCTGTCCTGTCTAGAGGTCCTGGACGCCCGGGAATTCCTCTGTGCGGAATACCATCACACAGAGATTAAGACGATGTCAGCGATGAGAGGAGACGATGTCAGCGCGGCGGGTGCATTGATGTCACCCAACTATGCATGGAAGTGGCAGCCGAGAGGGCTGCGGTGGATCAGGCGTACCCTGACGCCGCCGTCTGAGGTGACTGCCCGCTGTGGGACCGCCGCCGCTGGCGACTGATCAGACTCCTCCGGCATCCCTCTGCAATGCGTCACATCACCCCAAAGGTCGGTACCAACCGCACCCAAAAGGCCCACAGCTGCATACATATGTGCATACCGCCTGCCGTGGCACAGGACGGGGGTTTAGAGCGAGCGAACGAGCGGCTGGTGGCCACTCACGCTTGTTTGGCCAGCATGAAGGCATGCGAAGCGGAGGGGGTGCGGTTTGGAGCCTCGCGAGCTGCTCGCTTCTTGCGGTAGGCCGAGGCGGACAAGTAGTGCTTGGCGCCGCGGGTGCCGCCCCGGAAGCTCGCGCCCTGGGATGCAGCGGCAGCGTGTGTATGTACACATGCGGGTGAGCCAGGGACGAGCGCTGCGCCATGCACAGGCAAAGGACATGATGACGGTGTCGGCCGTGCGGTATCTGGATCAGACCTCCTCTGATCCATGCTTCTCAGCAGACCTCACACTCGTCCGCTACTGTATTTTCGAATTAAGCCCCATTTCACCCAGCATGTCCGAGTACTTCCTTTCTGCACCATTCGAAGATGTCGTCAGCAAATACGACCGCTGCCGCCGGGCATAGACTTTGTGCGGCATAGACGTAATTCCCCGGGCCCCTGTACCGTCTCGCTTCGTACCACTGTGAGTTCTTGGATGCGGCCTCACATGCATATGGCTGCCATTATGGGAGCAGCATGGGTCACACATTGCCAGACATCTACTCTGGTGATTAATGTGTTGGTGGGCCAATTATGTCACCTACACACGGCCGGCCTGTGTTAGAATGATCCGGGTTGGCGAAGACATGCTTATGGACCCTCCAGATTGGTGTTATAAGGGAATTCTCGCACGGCTGAACCCTCCTCCAGCAAGATGCCGGACCCAGTCACCATCGCGGGGATGCCAAGATTCCCGGCTTGAGGAACCTGAGACAGGCAAGGCCGAAATGTGGGGGTGGTGCATTTCCTGCCCGTCAAAGGGCGGTGATCACGCACCGCCAGGCGGGTGTCCAGCGGGAACAGCATTGTGTCCAGCTGCTTCTTGCGCAGCTGCTCCTCCAGGTCCACCACGCCCGCCATGCCGCCTGTACCACCTGCCCCGTACCAGCACCCGCGCCCACACCGCGCTGCGCCTCCCCGCGCTCGAGACCAAGCGCCGCCGCGGAGCGCCACGCCCCTTCCCGGCAGCCTCTGTACAGATGGGCACCTGCCTCTTTTCACCGTGCTCGAGCGCCAACGCCGCCCGAACCAACGACCTGTCGCCCTGCTGGAGATTCCGGGGCGGCCCGATGTACGCGTCACGTACGAGTACGCAACGGCTCGCGGAAGCAGATGAAGCTGCGGCTGCTCGCGGCGCAGGCCGGCCAAGATCTTGCACCTGAGCGCTAGCGCACACCACTGGCTGCACGGCAGCTGCCTCAAAGATTCTGAGCAGCAGTGCAGGTCGGGCGCTGGATGTGCGTCACCTGTCCGCAGGTGGCAGCGACGTCGCATTCTGGGCAGCATGCGTCTAGGCCGCGCGCGCATGCTGCTGCAACACATATGCACTACTACACGCACTACGACAGCAGTAGTACAGGTACAGCAGGTAAGAGGGCCGCTTTTAAGCGGCGGCGCGCTCATTGTGTTCTCCTGTCGCCGTTTTTAGCGGTCGATTTGCCACTCGTACTTTTGTAAGAGTGCAGCTAATCGACCTGGGGAAATGGCTATCGGGCGGAGCAGGGGAGCTAGAGGAGCGAGTGAGCGACTTTCGAAGCGCGTGGACTCGGCGTTCGCCGATCTCGAGACTCGCCTAGCCGCCCTGGCCGCTGCCCTTCCCGCACCTGCCACCTAGCCTACCATTATTCCCGCTAGTACTAATGAGTTGCCACAGGGCGGTAACTAACGCGATTCCCAAGGAGCGTTCCGCAGCGCTGGCCGCGGCTACGGCGAGCGTTAGCCCCCGACCCGACGCCTTTTGCACCCCCACCCGAGGCCGTTGACTTTGTCGACACCGAGCTACCGTGCCCCCCCCCCTCCCGAGCACTGGAGCTATTCCCTGAGCACCTCCAAGAGCCGTAAGTGTCCGCGCCCGCATGCGATACGTACCCACATCTCGCCGCCCGGAAGCATGCCGCCACGCTCGACGAATACCGCTTCGTCGTGGGCCTCGCCGCTTACGTCTCATGCGCCATTAACACGGCGTGGTATTCAGCTACGCCGGCGCTTCAAGCAACACATGCAAACCCATCTACGGCGGCCGCGCTCGCAACCTTGTCTAAGTGGTGTCGCACCTACGGCGCGATCAAGGAGGCCCACCGTGTCCGGGTACCTACATCGGACACACTAAGAGGCGGATGTGAGACGTCGGAAACGGACCGCGTCTTCGCGAACTTCGCCTACGACCGCTTTCCTCAAGCCGAAGAGCCCCGTCGCCTCTTCCGACTACAACGCGCCACACCGAGCCTTCATCGAGAAGACGCTCGAGGTCTCTGTCACGGCGAGCACCAAGCCCACGGCCGCAGCAACTTTTTCCAAGGTCACGCCCGACAAGCCCGACGCCAAGCACCAGCCCGACCCCAAAAACGTCAAGAAGCTGCCGAACGGACCGAAGCAATGATAGTGTGACCCGCCGCCCCGATTCATGCGACCCGGCGTCCCTCTAAATGCGTCACGCGGTGCCGAGGCAAGCATCCGAGTGAGCCGACACCGGTCCGAGCGAGCAAGTTTGGGGATGAATCTACCATGGAGTCCGTATCCCCTTCATCATCAACAGCAACAAACGACCACCGCCCTTCAACACGGCGTCTCGACGCAAGACGCGGCGCCGGACCAAGTTCCATGGCCGGCGAGCTACCACGTTTCTTCAAGACCGGCGTGTGGAAGACAGGACACTCACGACGGCGGGTGTCGCGACTCTTCCTCGTGCCCAAGTCCGGCACCAACAAGTGCGGAAATTTCAGCGACTTACGACACCACAGCCACTACTGCAAGGAGCGCAAGTTGAACTACGAGACACGTCTTGGCAAAAACAAAACACCTCAAGAACCTTACCCGCATGGGCGACTGGATGCCCTATCCTTCGACTTAGCGGATGGCTACTACACCCTCGCTCGTCATCAACGAGGCGGAGATGGACTTCGTCACAGTGGACTACCGCGAAACGCTCTAGCAGCTCGCGGGCCTTCCAATGGCATGACGATGCAGTAGCTACTACTTTTGCATGCTCACCAAGGTTCTCTTCCAACATCTATGTGCGCCGGAGCCACCTGCGCCGCCCGACCCCGATGGCACCTCACCGGCGCGCCCTACTCTGCCCAAGCGGCCTACACGCCGCTACCTCCGCAACACGCGCTAGAAGGGAGCGCGGTTGCTGCCCTACTTCGCTCGCGGCCAGCACCTACTCTATCTACGAAGGCAAGATTCGCGTCTTCGCCGAGTCGTGCATCGACGCGGAAGGCATCTCATCGTTGGACTGCAACGAGGCAACGTGCGTCCGCTACCTCGCCTCGCTGGCCGAGCGGGGCGCCATCAGCGCCGGCTCCCTGCAGCCCTACCTCTCTACCATCAACACCTTCATGCGTCACACCGGTCAAGATGACGCCCCGTCGACCGGGCCGGCCATCGTCGACATGAACCGAGCTCTCCAGTTCCGACATCTCACCCCCATGAAGGAGCTCCGACGCAGCCCCTGCCGCGCGACGTCATCCTCGACCACCTCCTACGGCAACATCCTTCGCTATGGCTCATTCGTCGTATGTTGAACGTTCAGGTTACACTCCCGCGACGAGTCCAACGACTCCTGGCGGCTCAACGACATGGCCCTCGACGCGCACAACATCACCCCCTCCATGAATGAAGAGAAGGCGGGTCATCGGAAACGTCGAGACGGGTTTAAACCCATCCTTCAAATCTCAGTCACCGCCGTGCCTACTTGGGCAGCCCTCCTGCGCCGCTTCATCGCCTATCGCGACTCCGCTTACCGGGCTCTCATCCCCACCGCCAAACAACCTGACCGCTTCTGGGCACTCCCCGGCGATGGCGCTGCCCCGCCTCTCTGACTCGTGGAACGCCGCTACCCTCAGCGATTGGCTCACGCGGGCCGTTGGCCGCGTCACTCGAGAACCCCCGAAGGCTTCGTGTGAACCTCGCACTCCTTGCGTAAGGGCGTTGTGTCGGGCGCAAACGCAACTGGCGCGCCCCTCGACAAAGTCCGCTACCGTTGGGAGGATGGGCCCTCACCAATAACGCGGTGATCAACGGCTACAAGGACCCAACTACGCTTCCTTCCCGCGCCGCCGCGCTTATTTTGTTAGGCTGGCTCTCCCCTACGTTGGTCCTTTGCAACCTTCTCCGCAGCGCCCCAGCTTCGTCGGGCGCCGCCCCGCCGCCCCCGCCCTCTCCGCACTAGTGAAGACCGAGGTGGCTAATTTTCCTTGCCTACCTCCCTTTGAATTGTTTAAAGCTGTGTTCTCGGGGGTTCCTCTTGCCCTATTCTAGCCCTAGGGTACGCTATCGTCACCTGCTGCCTCTGCGCCACGCCAATTTGACATGGCGACAACCGCACATATGTACGGCGGGTAGCCACGGTGCTTGAATTAATGAAGTACGGCACTTTGTGTGCCGCACTCAACAAGTTCATCGGTCACCCTAGTACCCGCAGAATCCTTTAGAACCATCATCAACCGCTAGGTGGGACCACTCTCTTAGTGTTGTGCGGCCTCCTGCCTACACAACTCGCCCTCCCTTCCTTTTTCTGGCTCTTTGCCGCAAATTCCCAGCCTTTTCCTTGTAAATGTAAGCATGCGCATATTTTGGCTATTTTCCCTTGCCTACCTACCCCCCCCCCCCCCCCCCCCCCTTTATTCGTCCCCGGGACAGGACACATACTTTTCTTTCTTGATGATTTCAACATGCAATCGAGTCTGGTTTTGCCAAAAAAGGTATGAAGGCTGTTTTACTCGGAAAAGGTGCCATTTTATGGCTAGGAAGGTTCCATCAGCAAAAACCTTAAAAACCTTTTAAAGCTAAAGGAAGGGGGGGGGGGGGGTCGGAGGAGGAGCCCGCAGCGCGGAGGCAGATAACGGGAGGGCGCAAGGGCGGAAGATGGCAGACAAGCTGGTGGTGGCTGACCTAAGTAGCTCCTCCGGCCGGGAACGCAAGTCTCGCGGGCGATGGGGCAGCACGTACTGAAACCCGATGGTAAGGGCTACTTAACCGGTTGAAACCACTAACAGACGGTTGAAACCACTAGATGAACACTTAAATGGTTAGGAAATCCCATAAACACGTTTAAAACATTACAACATGCAATCGAGTCTGATTTTGTCAGTTTACACGCGGTTCGTTTACGACTGCGATGAGCGTGGGCAGTCGGCAAGCGTGCAGACCATACGAAGGCGGAAGATGTCTTGAGTTGTAGAATGGGTCTCTCACGGACGGGATGGAGACGTTGACGGCGCAAACGCCGGCGCCACATAGGCCGGACATGTCGCGGAATTAAGGTGTCGTCTCCCAACGGCGCCCTACAGCATTTGCCAGGCGCCGTGGCGGCGTGCGGCACGAGCTGGAATTGCAGATTAGTAGGAGTGGCCAAGTTGGCGACTAGTGCCCAGCAGGGCAGCGGTACATGCACCCGTAGGACGAGTACTACAGCCGTGCGCGCGGGCGCGCGAGCGCTCCGCGTACATGCATGTGAAGAATCGGTACGTTGTACGCGACGCGATGGTAACTCATAGTTGTCCTAGCGACGCACAGTACGAGGGTTCGACACGCATCTCGCGCGATGACAGCAGTGTAAGGTTCCCCCATCACCAGCGTGAAGGGCAGCGCGTGAGGTGCGTGACCCCCGGGGGGCGTGGGCATCGCGTGGTACCCAGTGTGGTCGTGCCGTACTGGCTCTTTGGTGTGTCTGGGTCGGTTGTCGGCGGCGTCGCGGAAGACCCACCGACTCGGTAAGCTGTCGCTACGGGTCTTATTTCGCGGAGTGCGGTGAGGCGGCCGCCGCTGCTGCACTGGCGACGGCTGCCGACCACCTCACAAGTCGCAGGCATATATTGACACCACGAAATGCACAAGTCGCGTTCGGTGGCGAAGCTGTCCCCCGGCGGGCAGTTCGTGTTGTCACAAATGAGACGTCGTGACGTTGGGAACGGGATAGTCGGCGTGGAGGTTCCGAACCCGAAGTCGAACAGAGGTAGTTTCGGACACCACGAGACGTGAAGCACGCAAAGTGGTAGAGCTGCCCCCCCGGCGGGCAGCTGCAGCTTGCCGTTGTCCTTGTGACGACGACGTTGCAGTAGGAGGCCTCAAAGGCGCGCCGGGGCGAGCCCGCCCGCGCAAACGCCTCCCACTGCGACCACATCAAACATTGTTGCAACACTATTAGGACGAGGGCAAGCCAACGAGCCCTCTCAAAACACCGGCGCATGAGCGGCGCCACCCCGTCCCGGACCAATTACGCGAGTAGATACGGAAAACCACAGCGTGTAACGACCGTTGATGCCACGGCGCCCTGCTACGAGGACACGCGGGCTGGGTTGAAGTGTATTGTGGGACAGCAAGTGGCCGCCCCGACGACACAGACGTCCTCCTCCGTCCGCGCCGATTTTGCCGTTGCGGTAGGCGTAGTTGTCGTCGTTGACAACCGTGACAAGCAGCGGCCATGGTGCCGAGCGCGTCAACCTTACCTAACCTCAAGAGTTAGGTAAGGTGCGAGAGGGTGCTCCACTGCGGGAGCCTCGAAGGCCTGTACTGTGACTCGACTTCGGGTGTTGAGGTTAGAACCCCCCAGCGGGGACCCCCCAGCTCCAATTCCTTGCCGTGCGCATCGCTACCTGAGAACGTCCCTACTGCAAATCAAGGGCAAAAACAGAAAACGACTTCGGGCGCACGAGTAGGGAAAACCACACTACCAAGGGGTTGTATGTCGCTGCGTGATGTTGTAACGCTTGTTTGCGGCAGGACAACTCACTACCGGGTGGATGAATATCGGTGCGGACTTGTCCAACCTCTGTGACCCTCGCGTGCACAAGTACGCAAAGCCGCTGCCGAAGGCAGTGAGCTAGAAGATAGCAGGCAAGCTGGTGGTCGCTGGCCTAAGTAGCTCCTCCGGCCCGGAACGCAGGGCTCGCGGGCGATGGGGCAGCCCGTACTGAAACCCGATGGCACCGGTTACTCAACCGGTTGAAACCACTAACAGACCGTGCAGTTGAAACGTTGAAACCACTAGGACAATTAAATTGTTAGGAAACCCCATGAACACGCGTTTTGATCCATACCCGTACTACAGTGGCCTCCTACATATAATTACATGAGCTAGCAGCAGAAGGCGATATCGGAAATCACCAAAAAAAAAGGGGGTTCAGTGGCCTCCTACATCAATCCTTTACATCGATCAACCATGAATGGGACTGACAAATAGGTACCGTGGTACCAGCACCAGCATGCTGACGATGACGGCGCTCCACGGGCGCGGGCCAGCACGTGACGGAAAAGCGTCGGCGCACCGAGCGCCGCCAGGGGTAAAGCACGGTCGATCTCCCCTGCGCTCACGCTCGCCGACCTCCAGCAGACTTCAGGCCGCTCTGGACGGCCCTCCCTCCTTGCAGCTGTCCAAACCGGAGTACCCGCACAGCCTGGTACTTGAAACCTCCCCCCCTCCCCCCCCCCCCCCCCCCCGCGCGCCCCACGAGCAGCTGCCCTACGCACGGCCGCCGTCTCCCGGGCACACGCACCGTCGGCGGCGGCCCATTGCGGCGGTTGTTTGCACGTTCAACGGGGCAGCCGCGCCCACGGCGGCGGCGGCGGCTCTGTGGGGGGCACCGGGGTAGGGACGACTCGGAACAGGGGCAGGCGACAGTTAAGCCACAGGGGGGAGGGCTTGGAGTCGGGTGCCTGTCGTGCGTGTGTAGCATACCGGTATGGGCACCGAGGGTGGGGGGGGGGGGGGGGGGGGCAGCTGGGGGACGTCGGCGTGCCGCCGAGGCACCAGCGGTAGCGGCAGCGGCAAGCGCACGCGTCGGCAATAGGACCGTGCATAGCCCCGGCCTCGTGGCATCAAACAACGTACAGGTAGATGGTGTCTGATATAGCGACTTATTTGAAACCATGGCAGGATTGATAATGAGGTATTTTCTGGGTATTGCTGGGCCATCTGGGCGCATGCTGTTGTTCATATTGTTGGTATGTGACATGTCATAGTAGTGATCTGTCCAACCTTCCTAGTTGGCTGACATTCTCCTTCTCATGCCTACTCATGCCCATACACTTTTGCCCCTAGGCACGGAGTCAGTGCAGCATATACAAAACACCTCCGCGTCCCTGTTGGGCTGTTATGAATACGGGTTACCATCGTGTCATGGCACACCCACCCCAAGCCAGTCTTGTTTGCAAATCTGATTGGCGCATTGCTCTGCTGTGTTGTTGCCGTTCCAAAGCAGCCGGATAGCCGCACACATTACCCAGCAGGCCGCGCAGCAACCAACCCCGGGGGCCACCCTCTGGCGGAGCCTCATTGACCGGCATGGCGTTGGCGTTGGCGTTGGCGTCCGCGGGGCGATTGCAGCTGCGACCGAAGCCAGTGGTCCAGGTGTCGCTGCGCGTGAGCCGACAGAGCGCCACCCGCCGGGTGAGCCCCCCCCCCCCCCCACCACCACCACCACCCTCACCCGCACACTCGCCCGATGCTCAGACCACCATGCAGGCAGTCACGCAATACCCAACGCGACACACCCCGCCGGCACCACGACCCCACGACCCCACATGTCTACAGCCCCACAGACCCTGGCACCCCAGCCCCTGTGCTCTGCTGAGACGCCCGCCGGCGCTGGGCTGCGCCTCGCCAGGCGGCGCCGCTGGCGGCGGTGGCGCAGGGAGCGCAGCAGCCGCTGCAGCCGTGGCAGGCGGTGCGCCTCCACGAGGAGCTGGCCAAGGGGCGGCGGCAGGTCAAGGTGCCCCCCCCCCCCCCCCACTCCCTTTGCGCCCCGCCCAATCACTGCCCTTTGATCTGAGGGAGGACAAGGGACGGCGTCCTGGCTCACGGCGCAGGGGCGGGGGCGGCGTGGCAGGTGCGTGAGCTCTCGGGGGAGCTGCAGATGGAGCGCGAGGAGATCACCCAGTGGCTCAAGGACTTCGGGGCGCTGCCTGACAGGTCCGGCGGGCGCTGAGGGGCGGCGTGCCCATGACGTGTTGCACGACAGCATTATTCACGACAGCATCGTAGGGGCCTAGGTCCGTGTGCACGCCGTGCTGACTCGGTGCATGGGGGCTGCAGCGGGTGACATGAGCAGGCGCGAGTAGGGCTCGTCCAGGATATCCGCCATGTAGGAAGGTTGTACATGTCATTGCTACGACATATCGCACAGCAACAGTACCAACAGCAATTCGCACCCGTGGATAGTCCAGCGTCTATGTCGCGCCCCCCCCCCCCAGTGCAGCAAGATAATAACCCATTTTTTGCTCTCAGAAATGGGGTGGTGGCGAATGTCCTTAATTTTCGTAATGATATCGTATGTATTCGTCCGAAAATGGACCAATGAAGACAAAGCGCATTGTTAATTGTTTTGTTCTTTTAGTCGGGTTGGCGCCCGTATTTACATATGAATACAAAATCATTCCGCGCCGAATAGTTGTATTAGTTTCAGTTAATATCAGTTTCAGCACTTGTGGCAAAGGGAACAGTAAAAGCTCCGACCGCCAGCAGTTAGTATACAATTTGTTTAATACACATGAGTAATAGCCCAGCGCTACTCCGGAAATGCCTCGAAGCAGGATGGTACGAGTGCCGACGCACCTCTGAACGCCCTTATCACAAGCCTCAAATTGGGCTCGCTGGTAGCAACCCACACGGACATTCGCGCTAGCTCGTTCCGCTGTAGTTGCGCTTGCATTTGACCTGCGGCAACAAGGGCAGGCTCTGATTCGCAGTGTGCGTATTACCTCGCCGGCGCGCGCAGCCGCAATGTCGTACCCTAACCACCTGCGCGCGCCATATGTCGCATGTCCCTGTCTTGTGTCCTATGTCTTACCTTATGTCTTGCCTATATGTCGTCTTATGCCTCACGTCTTATGTCTTATGACACATATGTCATATGGCCTGCGCCCTATGCTCATATGTCTTACATTATGAGTTATGCGGCATGACTCATCACGGCTCCACACACATCAGCCCCGGTGACGACCTCGGCGGATGGGTGCGCCTACGGCTAGCTGCAGAAAGGGACCAAGGGAAAGGGGGGAGTGGGGGAGGGCAAAAGGGATGGCCCACGGAGCGCCGCCCGCGCCCGCGCCCTTCCATGCCGCGCTCCCTGACGCTCGCCGGCCTGCCGGCGGCGCAGCACGCGGGACAGCATGCGCGAGGCCGCGATCGCGGCTTACTCGGCCAACAAGGAGCGGAAGGCGGTGCTCAAGTCGGAGCGGGAGGCAGCGGCGGCGGCGAAGAAGCTGTCGTTCAAAGGTGGCACCCCGTGCCCGGGATGATTTGATCTTTGGGGTGGTTTCGGAGCACTGTGAGGGGCCGCCACTCCACCACCCTCTCGTAGCGGACACGCCAATCACGCGGCGGGCGCACCGCCTCAGCTCTTACCCACTGCACCGCCCTGTGCACCCCCCAGAGCGCCAGGCGGACGGCGGGGACTTCGCCAAGAAGCGGATGAGCCGCGCGGCGCGCGACACGCTGGAGAGCGTGTGGGAGAAGACCCGGTGGCCGAGCGAGGAGGTCATCCAGTGCGCGCCCCATTGCCCTCGCTCCTCCCTCAACTGCAAACAGACGGGACGAATCTGGATATGTATGTATGTATAATAAATATATATGTATATGTATTGATGTATGTATATATATGTAACATATATACACAGAGATATGTACATATGTATATACATATACATATATATGTATATAAATATACATACATGTACACATATGGACGCACATACAAGTGGAGCGCCCCAGACTGATCGTGTAGGGTCAGGCCGAGCTGGATTTACCTGTAACAGGGTTCGGTTTAGGGTTTTTGCACTCGAGGCTAGGTTTTGGAGGCCGCCGTGTATGTGTGGGTCTCACGACATGCGCGCACCCACAGACCCAGATGCACGGGTCAGTCATGCATGTCTTGACGCACCGGTTGAGCTTGGGTGCGCCTTGTCTGGCCGGGGCGTGCCAGGGGGGTCTACAAGCTGCACCGCATCTCGCGGCGCAAGACGCTGGACTGGTTTGCGGAGCGGCGCGCGCAGGAGTCGAGCGGGCAGCGCGGCCGGCGGAAGGAGCGCGAGGAGAAGCGCTTCATGGAGGAGAAGTACGGTGACGGCGAGAGGCCGCGCGAGTAGCTCACCCGGTAGTTGCTCGGGCACCTGTCGAGGAGGATCGCCGGACTCTTCGGGATGTCCATGCGATCCCAGTACAAATAGCACGCTGTTTTGATTGGTGTTGCGATGGAGGTGAGTAGGGCACGCACGGTCTCCTTGGTCTCCCAAGCGACTGATCGGCCGTCAGACCAGCCATGCGCGGCCGCTGTCACAGCCTCGTCCGTATCACCACAGCGACTCGGCTCTCGCGCTACAAAGCTGCCAGTTGGTGGTGTGTAACTCAGTTGAAGGGTTGGAGGATGTGATATGGCAGTTGAGCACGTGCGGCACATGTAGGAAGCGTGTCCCTGGGTATCCAACTTCATGGCATCCATTGATGTCCAGGGAGCGGGCCCTCAACCAGCAGCGTACTGGGCGCGGAATTTGAATCCAGCTGAGCGTGGAAGTACTTGCAGTGCTTCTGACGTAGAGGCATTAGCTATCTTGCATTAAGCATTGGAGGTGTTGCCCTGGAAGCGTGTCATTTGTGGCCATGGTCACGATCACAAAGCCCGGGCCGCTGTACCTTGGTAGAGCTTTGGGAGGCATGACAAGGCCAGCTAGCTTCAAGGGAGGCATGGCGCGGGGCCACGTGAGGTCAGTGAGCGGCTCTGTCTCCGGGACAAGTGTAGCGCTCCGCACTCCGTCATGTCTGCCGGCATCGGAGAGGAGCCGGCAGCGGGGGAGTCCCTGTGTGGCGTGAGCCCCGTGGCAATGAAAGCATGATGCAGTGTGCCGACTCTCCGACTTTTTTGCGTGGCAGCTGCGCAGCTGTCATGACAGCGGGGCGCGGAGGACCGCCACGCCACCCGGAGGCCGCAAACATTCCCCGGTGAATTTTACATATGCCGACACGCCCCTCTCCTGCCAAAGGTTGAAGCAACCACAACTGCGCGCGCATGCTGCAACTACAATAGGTGTACATCCTGGACGAGTGGCGATGCTGCCGCCTCGCAGGATTGGTAGGCTATCTCCAGCTGGACGGCCATATGTCCCCCCCCCCCCTCCCCCTGCCTGGGAGCGCCCGCCCCCGCACATTATCTGGATGCCATGTGTTTGTCAAGCAGCTCGACCAGGGACAGGCAGATTCCCCAGGCCGTTCCGCGTCGACCTTCCCGGTTTCGTTTAGGAATCAAGGGATGTCCGCCCATTGTATTGGTACAGCCCCTCAGGGGGGGGGGGGGGGGGGGCGCGGAGGCCGCCTCATCCGGTGGCGGCCTTGGGCTCCTGGCAGTCCTCGGACTCGATGACGCGCGCGCCGGTCTTCGCCATCACGTCGGGCGCGTCCAGCAGGACGGTGCTGCGCCCGTCCAGGTCGGGCACCTGAGGGTCCAAATCAAAGCGGTCAGTTCGGACGGCAGCATAAAGCGCGTAGCGGGATGCACATCTGTCGATGGACTCTTTGACGGCAGAAACACACCCGCAATTGCCCTCAGAGATATTCCCAGCATCCTGCCAGACACGCCAATTTGCCCTTCCCATGCATGATTTCAGGATTGCTCGGGTTCCGGGGTGTCGGTTGAAACCCCAAACTCGTACGGGGAGGGTTTGATTAAGACCTTCCAATCTGTGGATGTTTCAGCGACTGATTTGATCTCCAGTATATAAGATATTGTTTTAGTCATCCAGTACTGGTTCCGGCCGGTACTGCGTGACCGTGGGAGTAACCTCGCACACCATTCCCTGTCACGGTCCCGTTGCGGCCACAAACTATTGCAACCTTCAGCCGGCCTAGACCTAAATGATACGGCCGACTCTACGCTTCGACCCAATCAACTTCCATCTCAATTTTTCAGAAGGATTTTAGTTAGGGTTGAACCCAAACCTAAGACCCTAATTAGGTTTGGGGTAAGCCTCTGACAAGTTACAGCACCGTGTATACGGGCTTTTAGGTTTTGGGGTCACCCCACATTCAAGCCCTATTCGATTTTTGTCATAGTTATCCCCCGATTGTGGGGGGTAAACAATTCAGGAATTGTCATATTCATCCCCAAATTCGTAACGAACACACAATGTAGGTTCAGGTCAAAAACCATGTTTGGGAGTTGAAAGTCGGACGCTCCACTTAACACCCGGGGAGAGGCGCACCTTGTACATGGCCTCCATGAGCAGCTTCTCCATGATGCTGCGCAGGCCGCGCGCGCCGGTGCCCTTCTTGCGCGCCTCGGTCGCGATCGCGCGCAGCGCCTCCTGCGTCACCTCCAGGTCCGCGCCGTTCATCTGCAGCATCGTGCTGTACTGCTTGATCAGCGCGTTCTTGGGCTCCGTCATCACGTTGATCAGCTCCGCATCGTTCAGCGCCTGCCGGGTTGGAAGCAGCAGGCAGAAAGGGGGGGGGGGGGGGGGGGGGGGCTTGGCGGCACGCAAGCCCGGCATGCATAAGGCGGAAGGCGCGATGATCGCAGGGCAGGGCCTGTGGAGCGGGGCGCACCTGAAGGGCGACGATGACGGGGAAGCGGCCAGTGAACTCCGGGATGAGGCCGTACGAGATGAGGTCGGTGTGCTCCACGTCCAGCGGGGCGGTGGTGGCGGCCGTCGCCGCGTCCTGGCTCACCTTGGCAAACTTCTCGCGCACCGGGGCCCCGAACCCAATGGAGGACTCGTGGCGGCGCTCGTGGACCTGAGAAGGGGAGGGGCGGGATGAAGGAAATGGAGATGAGAAGTTTACAGTCAAGTCGGGGTGGCGGACCTGTTGCCGCCATCCGCATTAGACGCCCGGCGCACCTGGCGCTCGAGGTCCACAAAGGCACCCCCGCAGATGAACAGGATGTCCTTCGTGTCAATCTGCACAAAATCGCCGCGCGGGTTCTTGCGGCCGCCCTTCTCCGGCACGTTGACCACCGTGCCCTCCAGCATCTTGAGCAGCGCCTGCTGCACGCCCTCGCCGCTCACGTCGCGCGTGATGGACAGGTTCTCCGACTTCTTGGTCACTTTGTCCACCTCGTCGATGTACACGATGCCCATCTGGGCGGCCGCCAGGTTGTGCCCCGATGCCTGCAGCAGCTTGTACAGGATGGACTCCACGTCCTCGCCGACGTAGCCCGCCTGGGGGGGAGCTCACAGGGTCTGAGTTTCTAGGGTTTCTAGATTTTGGGATTTTAACCCTAAAAAAACTGAAACCCTCAAACCCTGAATCTACAATTTGGAGGGGAGATAGCAAGGGGGCATGTGGTCGCGTGTGCCCTGCACCTGCGTGAGGGTGGTGGAGTCCGCCATGGCAAAGGGGACGTTGACGAGACGCGCCAGCGTCTTGGCCAGGAGCGTCTTGCCGCTGCCGGTGGGGCCCAGCAGGAGCACGTTGCTCTTGTCCAGCTCCACGTCCAGCTCCTCCCCGCCCTCCTCCGCGTCGGCCGCCGCCTCCTCCGCCCCACCGCCCATCGAGTCCATGGGCTGGTGCCAGTCCTGCGCCACGGCCACCGGGGTCACCCCGCGACCACCCCCAGAATCACCCCTCTTTACGCGCGTTGTATCTAGCCCATGCATGACCTGCAAGCCACGAGCCACGCTGGGATCCCGTACACGCGACAGCTGCTTCCATGGACGGAACTTGGCCGCGGGGCACTGCCAGTGTTAACTAGACAAAAGCGGGGCAGAGCGCGGTGTGTGTGTGCATCTTCAATGACCAGCACGCCTGGCAGTCGGGTCCGCAATTCGGGGAAGAAGGGAGAGCGAAAGGCAGAGGCATTGGATACAGGACACGGCGCCTGGAACGCGTGCTTTGGGATCATCACGCGCCTCGGTATTGGGGTCTTGGGACGGTGTTCCCCCGGGAGGCCAGCATGCCGAGAGGGGAAAGGGGGGAGGGAGAGAGTTGTGACTGAATGCAGTGCCTCGGTGATCGGCCGTCGCAGAGCTACACGCTACGAGCTACGATTGGCCCTATGCGGGTTCGTGGAGCTGGGTCGCAAGACAGCTGACCCTGTACGCCCGGGAATGAAGTTGTGAGAGATTTCAACTACGACTTGACGTTCAGAGGGATGCACGCTACGCGCTTTCACAAGTGGATCCTATGCGGTGGGTTCGTGCCGCCAGGCCGTAAGGCAGCTGGTCTGGTTCACCCGGGAAAAGAGTTGTAACAAATTTCAATTTCAATTTGCCCCAGTGACGCGGTGTGCGGCCAAACAGGGAGTGACGTGCAGCACCGTAATCCCACCAAGGCCAGCGAGTGTCCCCCCCCCCCCCCCCCCCCTTTGCGCATGCAGACGGGGCCAACACTGTGCCAGGATTGTGAGGAGCGGAACGGGTGAGCGGGCAGGGGACCGAGGGAGGGAGGGGGGGTGCGCACAATGCTGAGCAAGCTCTTTCCATCAGTGGGGGGCGGCGGGCGCGCGGCGGGCTGGGGGGCCACCTCGTGCATGTCCATGTCGGGCACGCCCCTCGCGGCGGCGCGCAGCTTGCGCTTGCTCTCGTGCTGCAGGCGCTTGTAGTGGTTGTGGACCGCCACGGCCAGCACCTGCGCCCGCCGGGCAGCCGTCAGTGCGCCGGGGCCTCCGGGAGCATCCGCATGGGGGGCAGCTGCAGGAATAAAGGGCCCGACTCCAGTGGGATCCGCCAAGCGATTCCAGCCACGCCACTCCGAGCTCACAAACACCTGGAAAGGCATCCTAATCAATCGGATTCCCGCGTACTCAATGCGGGTGCCGAAGGGGAAATCAAAACACCGCAAATACGACCCTGCCCTAGCTGTCCGGCACGGCGCTCCCGGCCGGCCGATACCGGGCGGGTCGTCATCGTGTGCGAGTTACCCATACATACTGGGGCAAGTGCTGCAACTCATCGAATTTCACCAGGGGAAAAAAGCGGAGCACGGTGAAGCTCTGCCTAGTAGCCGCGCCAAAATCTTCCGGAATGCCATTATCGGATCGTTGTTCCGCCAATTTCGACGGTCACATTTCGTCGCATGATGTACTGCAGAATATACTACTAGTACTTTGCGCAGAATGTGATGAGGTTCCTGGACCCCATCTTGCCCGACACAAAGTTGTCCCCATCTACTTTGACGACGACTCTAGGGTCGCCCTTAATCTTGACATAGTGATAAGCTGCACCAAGTACTTCACCGGTTTCGCGGCATGTACGACGGAGGAACACTCAACATCGGCATATCAGGAACGATGCGGAGGTCACATGCAAAACAAAAACTACAAAACCATAGCTGAAATATTATGAAGGTCTCTACGGCCAGCATACGAGCCCACTTGGACAACATATATGAAGTAACTTGACAGTTGAATCAGCAATGCGTCCATTTTTCAGAAAATTTTAAAAGAACGGGTTCTATATCACTGGCCTACAGTTCCATCAATTCCATTGCCAGCGCTTTGAAGTGCCAGATTTTTTTTCCCATTACCAGCAGCGAGTACCAGTACTCATAGCCTCCCAACCGTGAGATCGTAATCGGACGGCTGTGTAATTAAGGACCATGGGTGGGTGGGTGGGTGGGTCAGTGGGTGGGTGGATTACAGTACTTAGTAGTACATGCCAGTAGATAAGCGCTTTAGTCATGCACCTAAAGGCCCGATCCGCTGCACAATACGAGTACCCGTACGGCAATAAAGCTCACCGCCGAAACATCGACGCTTCGCTGGATGAGCCTGTGTTGCCTCCATCGCTACCGAGTCTCCTCTGTGTTTATCAAGCATATGCGCCGGAACCTCGATTGCGAGGGTTAAAACCCCAGGTTTCTACGAGTGCCTCGGCAGCTGCCACTAATTGCCTATCGCGCCGGTACTATCTAGGCATAAACAAATTTTGAAGTCCCTTCTCTGTTCGGTGGCGTCCCAGATATAGGTCACAAAAACATCCAAGGAATGCCAGGCCGGCTCCCCCAAGCCCCTCGTCCCTCCCCCTCCCTCTTTCCATCGGGGGAGTTGCGCACCTTCTTGGCATGCTTCTGGCCCACCACCCACTGGTCCAGCGCCTCCACAATCTCGCGAGGCGGTGGCACGTTGTCAAGCCCAAAGCCCGGGTGGCCCTGCAGTACGCAGGCGTGTCATGGCCTCAGCACGCGGCAAACCTCGGCCAGGCGGGCGGGCGGGCGCCGGCGAGAGGGCGCAGGCAGCGTGTTTTTTTTTTGGTGTGTGTGTTTGGGGGGGGGGGGGGGGGAGAGTGCACCGTGGCGCCACTGGCTGAGGAGCCGCCAAAGGAGGTGCCAGGCGTGCTCTGGTGGAGCGTGGGCTGCAGGCTCTGCATGTTGACGGTACCGATGGGCATCGCGCCGGAGGAGGTCATCGTGGTGGGGGATGCGCCTCCGTCGGACGGCGCCTGCTGCTCGGCCTTGGGCGCAGAAATCGCATCCTTGCTGTGCTTCACCTCCTGCAGCACCAGCAGAACGTTAAAATTGGGTAGGGTGGGGTGGAATGAGGCAAAGTGAGGCTGGGGGGTGTTGGGGAGCTGCAGAGACATGCTCTTCCCGGCATTCAGCAGCGCCACGGCATGGCATGGGTCCGCACCTTGCATGCGTTGCACCACAGCATCTGCGCCCCGGACTGTGCACAGTCCAGACGGGCGAGGGAGTCAGGTGTCCGCACAGGGGCGAGGATTTTAAGTGAGAAGAAGGGGGGGGGGGGGGGGGGGCAGACAGTGGATGGTGGCTGCGGGATGTCGGCATGTGACTCCGATTTACAGGTTGGAGGGGTGTGCAGGTCGCGCACCTGCACGACCAGAATGCCCTGGTTGCCGGTGGGCAGCGCGGTGACAGGGCCCTGGCAGGTGGGGCACTTGGCGCAGCCCTCGGTGGGGCTGCCGCTGCCGCCGCTGCTGCTATCGCTTTTGTCGTTGCTGCTGAAGTGGCGAGCGCTCAGCAGCCCCAGACCGCCCAACGGTAGCCCGGCCTGCGACGGAAGCAAAGGGACCTGACTCAGTCGCCCGGCGCGTCAGTCGCCATCAACACGCACGCGGAGCCGCTGGCGATAGCATGCCGGCGAGTGCATCGTTAGCGAGCCGGGGGGGGGGGGGGGGGGGGGGGGGAGGAGGAGCCGACTACCAACGGCGGGGAGCCGAGCGGTATACAGTACTGGCACAGGATATGTAAATGCCGCGACGGCAAGCAGGCGGGGGATCAAAGCCTTCGGGGCGGCTCGGGCCGCCTGACGCATGGTGCGAGCGCCGTTGGGAGCTAGAGGGGTATCTTCAGGGTTATTCGCCGCCGACTGGGCAGACTTTAGAGTTTGGTACTATGGGGTTTTGTTGTGAGCGGATTGTCCTCGTCGCTGCTCGCAGCTGGGAGGCGCCTTGAGATGTCTACGAGATGTCCGCCGAGGGGCGGCGAGCCGGCGCACAGGGTCGCGGGGAGGTTTGGGTATGCAGGTTTCCGGGAGGAGTGGAGAGCGGGCGGCAGGGTGCACCCGGGACGGTGTCCGGGCGGCTGCGGGGGCGCTGCCGTTGGCGAGTGAGTCGTCCGCCGCGGAGGGCGCGAGGCGGAGGAGCCCGGACGCGGAGGGAGCTGGCCGCCCGCCTGCCAGGCGCAGCAGGCCGCGGCCCGCCGGGGAAGAAAGACGCAAAGCCATGGCTTGAACGAAGGATCGGATTGGGGGAGGGGGGTTGGCAGAGGCTCCAGCTTCCGCCTGACGGGGATTGTGAATGTCGTTTCTGTCGGCGGTATGAGACGAGGCGGTTCGCGTTTATCGGCGAGGTTCTCCGTTGCTACCACCATTAGCGCCCCGTGAGCCCACCGTAGTCAGGCGGAGCAGCGACGCGCGCGGAGGCCGGATGGCGATGACGAGGCGAAGCGATGGACACAGCCAGCCCCGCGCTGTCGTGGCATAAAGTCGCTATTACCCCTTCTATCTACAATCACCAGGCGGAGCAGCACAAAAATCAGTTCACATGATGCACCTGATAATACCACACTAAATAATAGCGGGATTAATGGGCATATATGGGCATCAGATGGCCAAGTCTGATGCGTGTGCTCGTGCCCACTCTGCGTCTTCTCATGTTACTGCTTCCACCCCGCAGTCGCTGTAGAAGACCTTTCTGATTGCCTTTTATTTTGGTGATTTCCGATATCGCCTTCTGCTGCTAGCTCATGTAAGTATTAATGGGCATATATCCTCTGAGGAAGTAGCCGAGGCTCTTAGGCGTTTAATAATAATAAGGCCAGGTGAGGGGCAGGATGGGATTACTGCGGAGGAATTGTCGATATACGCCCCGAATAGCCGTTTTGGCAAAACGCCTTGCTGGCCTTAATTAAAGGGATATGGACCAAGAACTACAGGCATATATATCCCCCAGCAATGGCGTAGCTCGGCCATGGTATCGGTGCCAGAGAAAGGCGACTAGACGGTTATGGACAATTATAGGGGTATTTCGATAATGGGTGCCGCTATGAAACTCTTTATGACCGTCATTACCCAACCCTTGCCAGTACTGGTGTGAATTACAAAAAGGGCAGTTCCCCAGAATTAGAAAATCAACACAGCAAGCCGCCTAAAAGCGGCCCGCATCCCGCATAAGGCGGGATGGATGAGTGATGCGCACACGGTTCAGAGTCCGGGCCACGCGAGCACGTGTGTGTGTAGGTGATCCTCGGACGTGCTGTGCAGCTTCAGCAACGGGATGGGAGACGAATCTGCGCCGTCTGATGAGGCAGCGAGCACGCTCTCGAGCGGCCACCAAGCTCAGGACCCCGAGGAAATCTCTTGCGAGCAAGGCCTCCTGGTGAGCCCGGGTGATGCACCGAGTGCCCCGCGATGAGAGGGCACCCTGGTCCGCAGCCAAGCATGCGATACCACGCACTGTGCGGTGCACCCCCTTGCTCACCTCACCCACTGTGCCGAAGACCATGCCCGTGTACTCCGACATATCCAGGATGTCTCGAAGAGGACCCTTCTGTCCGGGCTCTGTGTTGTGCCACGCCGCGTCCCGCGCAGCCAACCCCCGTTGTATGTCGCCCAACAGGGAGCGCTCAAACCGATCCACAGCTGTGGCCCGGGGCACCGAAGTGTACTTGACCCCGTACCGCATAGTCTTGAACTCTAGCAGCGTGGACTTCAAGCTCCGGGGATCATAGCTCCCGGTCACGACGTTGAACACCGGAAGGGAGAGCTCTGCGTCCGGCACTAGGTCCTTGAGTTCATCCCGGGGTACGGTGTTGCCGAGAGGCACTGCCTGCTGGAACAAGTCATCCACCTCCCGCCGTACCGCGATACCTAGGTCGTGAACACAGTGATCGCGGAAGGCATCTGCGATAGCGTCGTGCTGTACACGCCAGTGAGCGTCTCCCGGCGCCGGGAGGTTCATGAGCGCGTCGCCGTATAGATCAACAATGACGGGGTTGTGCTCCGTCGAGGGCAGAATAATCTGGCACCCAACCACCGGGGCCAAGCACGGGCTAGGCAGAAAGAAGTACCCGGCAGCGACCTCTCGCAGCTCATGCGGAGTCATGGCTGTCCGCGCGGTGGGGATGGCCACTGTCCACATGCCTGACGCCGCGTCGAGCTGGTTGAACAAGATCCGTTCCCGACGGCTGGGCTTGGCAGACAGAAGCTTGCTCAGGCTAGCGTCCACCTCCTCTCGTAGCTCCTCCGCCTTGCCGCGCATGTACGCCTGCACATACTCTCGCGATCCGAGCGGCACGTTGAGGACCGCGATGCCGTGATGGCCATCTAGCTCTGGCCACTCGATGTCGGCCGGAGCCTCACGCCGCGCCGCCTCCATGTCTGCGCTGTACGCCTGCATCTTGTCGAAGCGCACCTCAAGCCCCACGGACGCCTTGATGGACGTGCGGAAGGCGTGAAGAGCCGGCCAAACGTGCTCCGGAAGGCCCACCAAAATTCCATCGTCGGCGTTGAAGCGCGCCGCCCCGTCATTGACCTCCAACGTGGTATCACACTGCTGCACCTCGGGGTGAATCGCGACGCAAAAGGAAGTCGTGGCCAAAGGTGCGCCCTGTTGCACGCCGTCCTCCGACCGCAGAGGGGCGGACCGGTCGTCCACGACCAGATACGAGTCCGTGGAGAGGGAGGCTAGAAGCGCAGGGATGACAGGGTGTAGTGGAGAGCAATCGATGTGGCGCTGGATGATGGTGCGGCGCCATGCCTCGTTGTAAGCGTTGCGAAGGTCTGTGTGGACGATGACGGCACGTGGGCCAAGCTTCTCGGCGATTAGCCGGACGCCGTGGATGAGCACAGAGTCGCCCGCGGGAATGCCAACGCCGAGCTGAGATGGAGCGAGCACCGACACGTATGCCTCCTTCATGTTGTCAACCACTGCCCGCTCCGCTGCGCGCCGCTCCGCCTCCCCGACTGCCACAGGCCGCACGTCCGGGGCCCTCCCCTCGCCTAGCTTCTTGACAGGTGCCACGAGCCTAGCAGAGGCGAAGAGCCGGTTGAACCACCCGGGCATGCGGCCTTGGAGGTACATGGAGGCAACCTCCGACATGGCGCGGACTGCCGCGGGCCCGGACGCCGGGGCGTATTCGCCCACCAAGCAGCGGAGATACTCGTTGCGCATGCCTGAGGGCCCCGCCGCCACGTGCTGCTTGAGTTGCCTTAGAACGTCTGCCAAGCTAAAGGGATAATCCGCCGTTGGCAAGCGGGTTTTATGCGGAATGACGAGGACCCCATGCCCCGATGCAAGTCGCCAACTTGTTCGATATCGCGGCGCGGCAGGTATACCCACGTGCGCGGGTTTTATTGACTTCAGGAAGGCATATGACACCGTACCTCATGAGCTTTTATTCCCAAAAATACAAGCCATAGGAGTTACCTACGGGTCACATCCTTACCTTCATTAAAATTTTATACAGGGATAGTATGGTACGGGTCAAGACGGGGGTGGCCCCGGGAACACTATCAGACCCCATACCAATAAAGCGTGGCCTCCGACAGGGATGCCCCGCTTCCCCCATCCTATTTAACATATTTATTAACGATATATTCGATGGGGTCGAACATCTAGGGTGCACCGACACATTAGCGGCAAGGCAACCACTAAGGGTGCCAGGTCAATTATACGCGCGCGGACGACGCTGTTGGTATCACAGGCTCGTTCAATAACATGCATGCAATGTTTGCCCACTTCTCGCAATGGGCGGAGGACCATTTCATGGGGTTTGGGGTACTTAAGTGTGGGGTGAAAGCATAGGCCGATATTCCGACGAGACCGCGCTACGCGAACAAGCTGCCCGATGGCAACTTGGGGAGGAACGGGTACCGGTTGTAAATGAATATAGTTATTTGGGTACGGTTAGTAACTCGGATTTCGGCATGCGGCACATAGTAGACGACCGGGGTAAGAAGGGTAAACGCGCCATTGAGGCGCTCGATTTGGTATTTGTCGGTGGACGGGACATAATTCATGTTGACATAATGTGCGTCTCTCTCTCTTTGAATCCTGTGTACTGCCGGTTTTAACTTACGGGTGCGAAGTATGGGGCATGGATAGCACTAGCGGCAGAAATAAACTACAAACCGTACTCAATCAGTGCTTGCGGTGCCTCATTGGGTTGGGTAATAACTCCCCTGGAGTGGCCATTGCACCGATGATGCGGGAATGGATATTGCGCCCATGCATAGAGGCTACGGCCGCTGCGGCACGGGCTCGGGCGTTCCTTAAAGCATCCGACTTGAATACATGTATAACCCATTTAGTAGATCGGCCAAGTCGGGCGCGCCCTAACACGTGGACATCGGGGACTGTGCGGTGGTTAGATCGACTAGCTAGGGCGCACGTATAGGGCTAGCTGAGGGGGCGCACCTTCCACTTGAGTGGAGGTCACTAGCCGCGCGCGATGCCGCTAAACTAGTGAAGGCATCGGTGTGGGCGCGTTACGAATCGTCGTCATCGTTAGCACGCACTAAAAGCTGGGGTATATATGTCCAGGCGTCTTAGGCGTCAAACCCGTTGCCACAGTACGGTGTGGGTGGCCTCGCGGGGGTTGTGGCCGGGTTGCACATTATGATACAATTACGCACCCGAGTATTTCCCACTGCCCGCCGATTGGCCCGTATTCATGCCATGCCTGAGCGGTTCCTTGAACACTGCCATGCATGTGGCGATGGTGAATCTGAGACTATCGAACATATGTTGGTGGAGTGCCCGCTGTGGGGGTATCACCGTCATAATTTTGGGTTGTTAGTTCCGGAGTTCAAGGATTTTGTTAGTAGTTGGGTTATTGCGTCAACACATGAGGACTTAATTGCCTTTATTTTGGGCGAGGTCCCCCCCTCCCTTCACGGCGCCCTGGATTTTACCGGGAATGGGAAAATTTTCCAGTTATGGCGTCGGGCCCTCCCTCACATTGCTTTTTTTGTTGCGCACATGTATCGCACTCCCGAAATGCTTTGCTCCGCGGGTTGGGGCTCTTCCGACCGTTACGCGACCAAATAGGAAACGCGAGTGATTTCGTCACTCGCTAAGGTCCGAATTACTGGAGCCTCGTGATTTGACCACCAATCCGAACACCCGCGATGACCAAATAACGATTTGGTTTCCCAAATCACTATGGGATCTGGACCGTATTATTAACGAGTACTGACGTCATCAAGGATCCTACGGCCACGATCTTTTCATGTACGGGTTACAAAATTAGTCAGGATCGCTATTTGGTTAGGATAGGACGGGGGTAACGGAGCGTCGCCTACCCATGGCTTTCCGTAACTGGATCGCTGCCTAAACGGCCGTCATCGTCGACACGCTGCAAGGGTTTCATTAGTGGCAGTCCTGTCCCGGAGGCAAAAAACAAATACCGCGGTAGGTTTTACTTTTACTTTACATATATCGATATAGCATCGCTAAAGTCAAGGTGGGCCGCCCGGGTCATCGGCCGAAGCCGCCCTAGCATTTGAATTCGTGCGCCAACTGCAGTCGTCGTGGGTCTAGCATGGTGCTTTTTGTTTCGTCCCCGAGACAGGACCGGCACCAGTGAAACCCTTGCAGCGTCTCTACGACGGCCGTTTAGGCAGCGATCCAGTTACGGAAAGCCTTGGGTAGGCGACGCTCCGTTATAGTCATCAAGCAAATTGGCATGGTGCTATTGGACCGTTGCCTCATCTGAACCCAGAAGGGCTAATGCATCAACCGGATAATACATAAACCAGGGACACGGCCGGTCGATATTGCCTTGAAATGGCAGAGCCGGGAATCGATCCGGGAACCTCCTGAGCGGCAGTAGGAGACCACCGCTCTACCGGGCGGACAAACAACGAGGCACGTCCTAGATATAGATACAGATAGTCGCTGCGCGTTTATTCTTGTCAATACATTGTTGTAGTCCGGCTACTGACATGTGATTGCTTCGTTTGTGACGCATGCAGATTTACGATCAGCGAGTGAAAAAACGTCAAGCTGAACGTCTGGTTTCCTTGTTGGCCGCAGAATGTCAAAGAAGGCGGCCATGTCTGGTTACATGTGGTGATAATCAGGAATTTGCAGGCAATCAAGCCCACAGCCATGGAGGGTGAGCGGGCTGTGGTGCGCTCGATGGAGCGTGCCACAGCAAAGGAGAGTGATCGGTCGATCCGCCGTGGTGGCAGGCGGTGGCCCTGACCGGGCCCCGCAATCATGTGCGCGCTACGGGCGCCGCGCCAGGGCTATCCCGTACAGTTAGAGAAACCACATAAACTAGTTTAGAACATTTCACAAGGAAGGGCTGGTTTGCCGACTAGAGAATGCCGGGCGCAGCAGGCCACGGGCAGGGATCACCTGCGGGAATGTTGTTGAAGGCGACGACAGGCCAGAGGGGTGCACCAACGGGACGAAAGCGGTCGCCAGTAAGGCCAAGAATGAAGAGGTCGTGGCGCGGCTTTCAAGAGCGCATGTCGGAGCACATCTCCGAGAGGAGCTGGTGCCAAGCTTTGTCAGGCAAGTAGGGAACAATGACAGTGGCTGGGGCGCCGCTGGACTCCAATTTGGAGACAAGATCGCCGATGAGGTTCCCGGGAGGGGTACACAATTTACGTTCGCAACGCCATGCGGCGTCGGAGCAGAGGCGCAGGATGTCGACGGCCTCGCACCGCGGGTCACGTCAACGGGCGTTGTAGCAGGAGAGGAGGGCGTTTTCGGACGTTGCGAAGCGGTCGATAGTGCAGGCGCCCCACTTAGAAGTGACCTAGGCGAATCAACGAGGGTTGAACTGCCAGTCGTCGCAGCCAAACTCGCGATTGAGGCGGTCTGCCCAGATATTTGCAGCATAACGGATGTAGCGCACGGAAAGGGTAATGCCGTGCGTGTCCATGAGGTACCATGTTTTGCTTAGCTCGGCCATGAGGCGCGGAGAGCGAGAGGTGAGGTTGGTGACGACGCCGACAATCGCTCGGTTATCCTCGTGCAAGCGGATGTGACGGTCACGGAGCATGGGGAGGAAGGACTCGATAGCCAAATAGACTGCTTTGAGCTCTTTCAAGGTACTGTGCGTAGAACGGTCATCATCGTACCAACAATCCCGAGCCTCATGGTGTTCATTCAGAACGGCACCCAACCGTACGACGAACTGTCGACGTGCATGTAACCGGTTTCGACGGGGCCGTTAATGGGGCGGCCGTTGTGTTGGGTGGGCACGCCCACCCACCATTGCATATCACGTTCGAGCTGGCGGGTGAGCTTGACGCGGTCGGACCGAGAGTCGCGAGTCTTGAGCACATGTGCATAATGCAGCTCACGGAGGCAGAAACGGGCAGGGGCGATGGCCAAGTAGAGAAACTGGCACTTGCCCGCGAGAGCGGCCAACTCGCGAGCATGCATCCACCGACGATCGCGTTTCGCTCGTTGGATAAGGCGTTTGGCCGCGCGAGCAATGCCAACGAGTTTCTCAGCGGGCGCACGAAGAGGAGGCGATCCCGACGTGTCAATTTCTAACCCCGGGTCCACGAACTTCTGAGTGGGCTCACAAACGCCCTGGTTGGGGTTGCGCAATAGACCAAACCCCGAGGGGTGGCGTTCGATATATTCGCGTTGCCAGATTGCCTCAGCCTGAGTCCGAGCTAGAAATATGACATCGACCACGTAGGACAACATGCGTAGGCCAAGTCGGGGAATGGGACAAGATTATAGCGTAAACGGTAGAGGCCACTATACTTCACTTATGACTCACTGAAAATGGGACAATTTCCTAGCTTTAAACCCTGTGCAGGTTTTTAGGGTTCGCGTGTACTGGCACAAAGTACATGATCACTTGGTGGCGGCGGAACGAGGCAAAGGCGGCGGGTCGAGGCAGGTTCTCCGAAGGTAGGTAGGTAGGTAGGTTGCCGCGAAGTCGAGGCAGCTCTCCGCCTCCCACACCTGTCTAACAGTTCTCGCTGAAACAAGTAGGAAGTAGGGCTGCGGGGTCAGTATGGGTTCCCCATTGCGGGCTATACACGAACTTCGCGCTGCACTTGGGGAGGTGCGGGAACTCATTCAAGATCATGAGGGAATGTTGAGTAGGGAAGTTCTCGAGATGGCAACAAGTTGTATCGGGTTTGCCGTCGGGTATGCCCGTCTCCTCGCGTGGGGCAGCCTTGCGTGATGTTGCGACCTTGGAAGAGTCGTTAAGGGGGGGTGGCCAGCGCCCCCCTGCGTCTTTGGCCGAAGTAGTGGCGTCTGAAGAGGGTGCCGCAGGCAGCCCCGGTATGCAAGGCAGCGCTAAGCGTTCCGACACGGCAGTTACAGGGGCCACACGGCCCACCCCGGCTGGGGCTGAGGTGCAGCCACACCATTTCGGTCACTGGCTTCCTGCCGAAGACGGCCACACTGAATATGCCGACTACAAAGCGGTCAAGTCGGTAATCTCAGGCCTCTCTACTAATTGGCGGTTCTTGTATGCCTCGGCGGCTACAAAGGTATGATGCCCCTCCTCAAACAATTTCCGCGTGCAGGTAGCAGTCACCTGCGGTTGAACCAACGGATACATTGCAGCAAGGCCGCCCACCTTGCGACTGGCGTCGCTTCTTTTGAGGCCTGTTGCGACTATGCGGCAGCAAGGCGAGGGGGTACGTCGCTCGTGCAGCTAGCAGTCGGGGGGATGTGGGTAGGTTGAACGCGCGATGGCGACATAAGTAGCAAGCCATAAAAATGCAAAGGTGGACAACAACATTATGTCGCAGCAAGGCCGACCACCTTGGCGACGTGTGTCGCTTCTTTTGAGGGCGGCTGCGACTCGTTGGCGGCGGGCGAGGAGATGCGTCGCTTGTGCCAGCTTTT